>OMKZ01026241.1:0-28783 GCA_900302535.1 Neoniphon sammara
TGTGCACAGTATGTGTATGACTCATGTTCTTTCCTCATTTCAGTCAGCAGCGCCACAGCGCGCTCTGGAGGCGCAAGTCGAGAGACCAAAGGAAAATGTCACAGCGTGAGGAGGAGGAGGGGGAGAGTGAAGAGGAGGATGAGGAGGATGATGAGGGACTCGATGAGGAAGAGTCCCTAGAGAGTCCCGATGAAATAGATGATGCAGAGGGAGACAAGGTAAAATAATTTTTCCAGAATGAATTAGAACACTATATATAATCTGTGTACAGTTTATAGTTCCTTTATTAATTTAAATTCCCCTTTTCTCCCATAAACTTGACCACACCTACCCCCATCTTACCATACACACCCAAACACATGAAGGTATTTGAAGACCCTGACCCTCAGTCTGAAACCAAGCAGGAAACTCCTCTGGCAGGATCCGTGTCTGCCAATCCCATCATCACTGTGCAAGAGCCGGACAAGGTGAGCTGCCATACACAAATGAATTTACACTGTGCATTCAATCACTTGTGTGGATCTGGAGCTGTTTATCTTTCTGTGTCTCGTTGTCTGCATCATTTTTTTTTGTACACATCCCCCGCTCCCTCTGTTATCCTTTTTCTTTTTCTTCCATGTCCCTGATTTGTTCCTTTTCTTTCTTTCTTACCTCCAGGTGTCTCCCAGTGTTAACCGCAGTGGCAGGATGAACCTCTTCTCTCTCATGCAGTCCATCAGCGAACTAGATGATGAAGAAAAAGGGCATGAGCAGGTAAAGGAGGGGAGAGTGTAGGCAGGAAGGACTGAGGAAGCTGGAAGAGTGAAAAATATGTGAAAAGCAAGCAAAAACAAGATGTGGTTTTAAAGCAACACACTTCTAATTTTTTTTTCCTGATACATCTGCTACTTACTCTTCTGCACATGAGCTCATACTTCATACTGGAATCTATAAACTTAGTTCCAAGCGTGCAGATTATTTGCAGTGTGTGCTCTTGTTTCTTCCTTAGCTGTTATAAATCGTGTATATACACTTGACTGGCAGATTGTTAAGGTGAGAGAAACAGATCTTTTTCACAGCAGCCATTTCAACATGAACAGCAGGGCCAACACAGGTGTTACTAATGACATTAATTAAGGTTCTGTTCCATTTAGGTCTAACAGAGCCAGGGTCCTTGTTCATGTTGACTCTGCTACACTTAAATGGAACAGAACCTTAATTAATGTCATTGGTAACACCTGTGTTTACCTGCTATTTCATGTCAGAATGGCTGCTCTGAAAAAGGTCAATCAGAGGGGGCTGGTGTCAGCTCATTCTGGTTGGAGCTATTGAAATACTTGGTGAATGAAGCACTTCAAAGAACTTTCACTGTATTCTCATTCACTGTTCCTAATTTTAAGTACATTTATAAAATTATATTCCACCTGAAATTAGGGGTAGGAATCACCGGGTAGCTCGCAATATGACACTGTCACGATATTATAACCATGATAACGATGGTATCACAAACAAATTGTTTTTTTTTTTTTTTTTTTTTAGTCAGTGCCCATTTACTAGTGTTGTATCTCAACCTGCAACCTGCATGGATTTTTTTTAAGTTTAGGCTAGAAAATGGCAGCTTAAACATATTTACTACTCAAAGCTATTCTTTCTATTAAGTAAAGTTAAAAAACTGGCAAATTTAGTGGAAGTTGCCCTGTATATTCAGTGACGCTGATAGCACTATATTGTTGACAGCATTATATAAACTGCTCTGCTTCATCACTCTCCTCACAGTTGCCTGGCAGTCCGAGGCGGTCTCCAGGGCAGCGGAGGCGCAGCCACGGGCGAAGGGGTCTAATTCACCAGAAAGCCTGTGTGGATGTTTCACCTGAACCACGTAGCCAGCCAGGGGGCAGCCTGAGCCAGTCCTGAAGTGGTGGAGATATGGGAGACAGAGGATTAGAGGGAGGAGGGGACGCCTGTGGAGGAGGCAGGGAGGAGACAGAGTGTAAAGAGACAATAACATTAAGAAAATGTTTTCTGAAAAGTGCTCAGATGATAAATGTGGTTAGAATTTGCCAAGATATTTATATACTGATACTCTATTGCCTGCCTTTACATTCTTCATTATTTAAAGATGATGGAAGTTTTAATTTATGTTTTCCCAGGTATTTTATTGCACAGCTCTGTTCATGTTATGATGGATGGTTCTCTGTTGATAAAAGGATTTTGCTCTGCTGCAGTATTGTGCTACCAGATCAGCGACATGACCATTGCAAGCATATCTGGTGGCTGAAGTCAGTGTCTGTATACATTTATGTATTTGTAGTTTATCCTGTTTTCATCCTACCACGTACAGATGTACAGGTCTCTCTCTCTGTTTAAAACCCTCTCTCCAGACCTCCCTTTCTTCCTCATACCATCACCCTCCGCTCTCAAACCACCTCTCCACGGTTGATCAAATCTATGCAATAACTGTTCAGTGTATTTCTGTCCTCAGTGAATATGAGGCTGTAAGCTGCCGGTCTGGGTTATTTTTTTTAGATGTATTTCACATTCTCTCTTCTTAAAACTTCATATCAGATCTCTTATCAGAGCAAAAAAAAAATCACAAGACTAAAGTGATTTACAAATGGGAGATTTTATCATAGATTATAGACTTTATCATAAATGACTATATCTAAGCTGTGCATTATGGACCAAGTTTGGGCCAGTTCCATGGCATATGCCTGTATGCCAAACGACGTATTCCATTGTGCCAATGAATATTTTAAATTTTCATGTACCGACAGAGAATATTGAAAATGTTTATTGAACAGTTTTTAAATCAGTATGTCAAGAACCAGTGTCATGTATTTTTATTTTTTTATGTCATGAAACCCTACATATGGGGGCTACCTGAAACCTATCTTTACTATAAGAGTGCCTTCAACCTGAGACTAAAATGGCTGTTTATCATGTATTTATGTATATTCACTTTAAGGTGGCGGCTTCTCGTATGGTTGCAGTATGTTATCTTGTACTGTTTCTCACTTGGTTGGACTGCAGTATAAAGCATTAAGTATAAAGCATTGCATGTATGAGTATAAATGACTTTTACACATTGTAGCTGATGAAGAGTGCATGTTAATGCCTGTTTATACACCTATGAAAGAGTGATTCAGTGTTCAAAGTTTTTCCATGTATTTATATTGATGTTAAAATGGATCACATTATTCAATATTACATATTAAGATTTTTTGACATTTGATTCTGATGTGAATTACTCATGTTATTCATGCTGGCATTTCCTGTTTATCCATTTCATCCTCACTAAAGCTAATGTCACTTCACTGGTTCCATTTATGACACCATTTAAAATATCACCATTTAAAAACCATCATGCACTTTATAATTCCACACCGCACACGGTTCCACTGCCTGAGCCAACATAATGTAATGCTGTACTACGATCAAATTGATCTTTTTTTTTAATCTTATCAATATCTCTATGTATTCTTGTGTCGAATTCTCCGCTGTTTCTACCACAGTTGTTTACATTTAGCACTGTATGAGTGAAAAATAAATGACTATACTCAGACCAACTATTGTCTCTTTATTCAGTACTACACCAGAGAAGAAACAAACGTCCAGATGAAGAGAACCAGCACAGGGACATGGAGTCCTTTCTCATCACATCATAATTTTTATTCTCTTCATATTTCCATGTAAAGGTGTAATGGCCAGCTCATCCTTCTAGTTTGATGTGAGCTGTGACAATGTCTTTTCGGAATTCAGCACAAAGCAATGCTACGGATGTGATCTTTACTGAAACATTTTATAAAATAAAACAGCGTAGTGACAACAATTAAATTCAGGTCCCAATGTATTTCCTTCTGGGTTCACTGAGGATGATTCCTCCCGCTTTCATCGCCGTCCTGAAAGCCTGAACCTGTAGCAGAGAGAAATGAGGGGAACATAGACTAAATGCTGAGGGAAGAAACACTGTCACACAAATCAGACAGTGACCAGCATATAACTCTGAAAGCAGTCCCAGTGTGAACTCACAGCATCAGAGCGGTACTGCCAGGGGATCGCCCGGTACACCATCCTAGTGATGCCAGCTTGATGACATCGGTGTGCCAGCACCTCACCCACGGCCTGACATGCTGCCACACAGTTTGTGGAAGCCAGCTCCTGCTTCACTGCCCACTCTTTGGTCGAGCAGGACAGTACCGGCTCAGGAGAGCTGCTGGAGAACACTTGGGCTGTCACATGTTGCTGACTGCGAGAAAACACCAACCTGAGAAGATAGGAGGAACAACAGTGAAGCAGAAAAGAGAGAGGCAGGGCCAATTCTCTAGGGTCTAAGCACTCAGTTCAGGTCCTTGAGGTTGAGCATCCTGCAGGTTTTTGTTCCTTCTGCATAATTAATAATGAGCATCCAGGAGGAACAAAAAACTGCAGGACACCAGACCTCCAGGAGGACTTGTTGCATTCATGAGAGGTGGGAAATGGTACATTTCCAACTTCATGCCTCCCACTTCAGAGCGTTCAAGTGGTTCAGGTCAGAACAAAATGAATGCCTGAAGTAAAGTTGAGTTTGTCTGGTTGCTTTCACAACAGCAAAAGCTTTAGAGCAGGGGTTACACCTCTTTACTAATGGCCCAGGAATAAGCCCAAATATGAGGTTAGTGTTTGTTTTATATTAATTTGTAATGTTTTTATTCATTTATTTTGGCTATTTCTATACCTGTGTGCTTCTCTGACTGCCTACACCATTGTACTTAAAGTAATTGCACTGTAACCGTCTCCATGTTGCTTATTTTGACTAATGACGTCACAGAACGATAATGGAAACTTCCTAATTCCCACTTCTTCCGAACGCACCAACAGACTATTGAGCAAATAGGAAAGTTGTGTGTGCAAGCTGAAGGAGACATATCCCAAAAATACAAATAATATATTCACAAACACAATCATACACACCTGTGGTAGAATTCTCTGTGTGGCCAGGTTGTCTTCCATCCTCTGTCTTTCACTGCTAGCGCCATTTGCTCAAGGTTACGTGGGTTTCTGTTGGTGAAGGTTGGGCTCACAGCTGCATTTTCCTCTGCACTGGGCTCGGGCTCAGGGGCTGCCTGGCTGAAACACCGAGCTGAGGGAAAAATCAACATAAAAACAGTACAAAAAAATCACTAAACCTCAAGACACAAACCAGCCGTAACGAGCACCACGAAGACGTTGCTAGCACCCAGTCCTGGTCTGGTTTGCGTCAAGTCACTGGGGTTAAGTAGTTGAACTGTTGACAGAATATAAACATTTTAATATATCTGTGATGCTCTGGCTCGTTAGATACAGTAATATTACCTGACTTGAACGGCTGGTTTGTAGCCACAACCGGACGGCATCGTTGAATCTGACCAAGCAGCAGCCGTACATTTCGACTTATTTCGCCCAAAACCGCCATCTCCTTGTCTTCATAAAGTAAAACAGACAGTTCAGTCGATGTGTCACCCTCCGGTCAAGCGGTATATCATTTAAAAAATATATCTAAATACTCTCTTATGAAATAAACTGTCGCCTTGACATGTGCAGCGCCATCTTTGACATTCGGACAACATCCGTTTCAGACTGTGCAACAACAAAATGCGCCGACAGGAACACACGAGATCGGGTTGAAAGTTCCGCTTATTTTACATTAGTTCGACTCTAAAATGTAGCATTTCCATTTCATTCCATTTTAACTAGGCACAACTTATTAGTTCAGCTCCAACTGTTGTGACTAAGTAATAGTCTTCGACAATGGCAAATAGAAATGATAGCAATAGACAAAATCAGTGAAATAAATTCATGCAATTAGCCACGAGATGAAACAAGAAAATCATCTTTAATTTCAATTAAATCCAGAACAGAGCACTATCAGTGCACACAGGCAGAAACAAGAGACAAATGTCCAAGGTGGGATTTTGTTTACAGGTGATGGTGTGGTAATGCATTATTTTATCTGTCCAAAATATTTAGTGTATAAACAGGCACTCACTCCAAATATCTAACAAGGCACCGGAGAATATTCATAACAATACTGATACATATGTTATCTGTTGTCTCTGCAGTGAAGATGGACAAAGAGCGACATCCATAGTGATCTTAATAACTTTGGCTTGTGAAAATCATTCAGACAATTCCCTGCTATCATTTGGAAAATCCAAAAGGATTACACTATACTTCAATTCAATAATCATACATTCCCTTAAACTGTAGAACAGATTGATTAATTTATGTGCTTCCCTTTTTATGACCGATGTCTACAATCCAGGCTCATACAGTGAAACGTAAACATGATTAGTAACTATTTCTTCAGGTACTGAGAGTTATAAAAGACAATGGGGCATAATACAGAAGACCGATAACAAAAGCAAACTGAGAGGGGATTTAGGGGATACAAAAGTGTATTTGATATAATTCAATTTGTTGGACAGAGACATTACCCTTGTACTGATATGCAAAAACAGTCCATGTCAGAGTGCAAGTGAATTAAACCGTTCCACAGCCTAAAGTAAATGACAGGCAAACACCAAAATAAAGAAGAAAAGGAAACAAAATCATTCTGAAATGTGTAGGGGTGCTGTAAGTGCTCAGGAAGATACATAAATTAGCATAACCATTTGGCAACCCTAATTAATAATTTCACAAATCATATAGCAGTTGATGCGTTGATCAGAGATGAGAAGGAGAACGGGCTTAATTTGTAGCCTGTTCCACTGTAGAACTTATTCTGGAACTCCACCCTGAAACACAGAACAACAGTGAAGTCAGCATACAGCAATAAGTTAAAACCAAACAAGATATAGCTTTTCACATAGTCTTCCACCCTCCTATTTGGCTATCCATTCCTGTTTGCTATATTTTTTTGTAAATCCTCCATTGATTTAGTTCAATCCACAGGCAGCAGACTTAAGTCAATACTAGTGGAATTCTTTTTTACATTTTCATTGTTTACATTTCTCCCTGCAATGCATACATGTAATGCAAAAAAGTATTTTGGGGTCATTTTTAAAATACAAATTTTATAGTGTCAAACCTAGCTTAAAAATAACTGTTGTCCTAGCTACCAGAATAAAATAAATAAGAAAATGATAATAAGAAAAAAGATAGGACGAAGTTTGTAAGGTGACATTTTTTTGAGAGATTACTTCCTAGGAGAAAGTTCCTTTTCTTTTTATGGGTGTGAGGTGATTGTCAGTGAGCAGAGTGTGAATTAATACATGCACTGATACAAAAACATTAAACTTTGGCACAGCGAAAATAATGGCAAAACAGAAACTTGACACAAACAAATTTTAGCTTCACATTTGAGGAAGCTGTTTTTCCATACTGCACAAGTATAAACAGCTGATCCTGAATGGAGAAAAACAAGTGATGATATCTATCTATTTCTAATGAAAAACCTGCTTGAATAATAGAAAAGTATTTTATCTAAGTAAGGGACTCTGTAGGAACATGTTTCCCCTCTTCTCCTCTCCCTCTCTACGTCCTCTGGTCCTCACCAGTGCAGACGGAGGGCGTGCAGGAAAGCTGAGAGGCCCTCCATGACCAGCAGGATGGAGACGGTCAGCAGAGCAAAGAAGCAAAAGATCACAAACAGCACGCCAGCTCCCACGTAGCCCTGCCACTTCAGAGCAAGACGCATCACCATCACCCACAACACCTCCGACAGCTCTGTTGAGAGACAAACATTCACCATGGCAAAAAATAAACAACGTGTGCATGAGTAAGGGACTGAAAATAAAGGTATGAGTGTTCTGGCATTATAGAGGAAGTTTGTCTGTGAGCGTGCATCATGTGAATATGAGGATGCATATGTGTGTGTGTGTGTGTGTGTGTGTGTGAGTGTGTGTGTGAGACTAACGTGCGTGAGCCAGACTGAGAGCCCAGAGTCGGAGATAAGAGGCGGTGTTGGAGATGCAGCCCAGACAGTACTCTATGGTGTGGATGGCCTGATGCATGAACACATTTGCAGCATCAAATTCCTAAAGACAGAGTTAAAGTGGTTACAAAAATAAGACAGGAGCACAACAATCCATACAGTGATTATCTGTTTAATATTATCATAATGAATAAACATTAGGAAAATGAGAAAATTAGATGCGAAAAAGTAAAATATCAACTTTTGCCTTGGGACTGCTGAAGATTTTTATACTTATTATTTTTGACAAGCGATTAGAATATTTAAAAAATGTAAAATTGCTGTCCATGGTGCAATAATACAAAATATCAAATTTCTTTCCTTGTAAAATTAAAAATGAACAATTAGCGTGGAGATAGCAATGCTGTATAATATCAATTTATTTTCTCTCAAATAAATGGAGAACCAGGGGTTGATTTTTTTTGAAAATTCAGATTTTTGGAGAATTGGAAAAATGGAAAACAGCTAGCAGGATTAAAAACGCCATCCTGCTGGGGAGTCCAGTCCTAAGATCCATGTGATGTTCATTTGTTAAGAAAACACTGACTTGCAACATACAAGTGGTTAGAAATGTTTTGTACATCTAGTTACTCAAGGTCCTTTTTTAATTTTTTTTACCTCCTCTTCCTCTTCATTAGTTCCTCCCTCTATCTCCCCTTGGCGAGCGTTGATGGAACCGTTGTCAGACACGAGGGGACGTCTGTCTTCCTCCTGATGTGTCTGAGAATCAGAAACACGTGAGAAAATGCAGCTATTGATTGATATAAAGATAAAAGCACATTGAGACACACACTGAAACACAAACTGACCACACGGTGTCTCCTCTTCTTGTGTGTCAGGTATTCATACGTGGGCTTCCCCAGCAGCAGGACTGGAACAGAACACAGAGCGAGCACCACCAGGACCTTCTGCACCACCACCTACACAGAAAGAAACACCAGCTTTAATCTTACAAATACTCTCTTCAGGGGGCTGTCTTACAGAAATGAGCACCACAACACACACACATATACCTGTCCTTCATAGAGGGGTGGGTTGTCGGGGTTTTCTGTGAAGAGGAACATGTCTATGAAGTGGATAAGTATACTGGGGGCTATTTTGGACTGGTCAGGAGTGTAGGCAATCCATTTGAAGACCACCATGAAGACCAGGTAGCCAAACAGAGACACCATGAAGAACAGCTCAGGGATCAGCACAAAGAACACACTGCTCATCTGGCCAAAGTGCCTGGAGAGAAAAAAAAAAGGTCAGACAAAATAGTTAAGTAAAAGAAATATGAAGAAACACACACTGCGAGGCATTTTGTCTGATATTAAGTCTTAAAATCTTGTTTTTCTTATAACAAGTGCCAGTTGCAACTTGCTTCCAGAATTTCTTTAATCAATTATTTTCTTGATACAAGTGGAGTGATCTGCCTTATTTCAACATATTTATTATACTTGTTCCCAAAACAATTCAACAAGTGAAACAGCACATGAAACAACTGAGATTATCTCACTGCCAGATTTTTTTTACCTTGTTTTAAGATGAACAAGATTTTAGACTTAATATGAGACAAAATGACTTGTTAAGATGCAATTTTTTTTTTTGCAGTGAACAGGGACAGTAGAAAAATAATTATTTTAAAAAATGTTAAATTTATATAAAAAGGGTTTTATAGTGCATCCTAGAAAATCCAAACAAGCTTACTTGTAGTTGAAGAAAGACAAGCAGACTCCAAAAGTCATGTGGATGATACCGATGATGACCGACATCTTCATCTTATAAGAGTTGAGGAAGGTTAGTTTGTTGTTGGACAGACCCCAAATCTGACAGGGACACAAAAAAGGAGAGAATAAGTGTGGATGCAGTAACAAAAAGAGATTGAGGGATGAGAGAAAATAGAGTGGAAGGAACGCAGTGAAGTGAGGTGGTGAGAAGGATCTAAGACGGCCGTACCGGGTCGATGCCAAACGGGTAGGGGCCGGAGAAGACGCCAGGCACGACCGGGTCCATGGCCAAGTATTGGGTGTCTTTCAGGACTGATGCACTGCAAGGAGTCAAACACAAGTATGCATGATGGGATCGAAAAAATAAGCCGCGAGTAAGATTGGAGGGGGGGGGAAAGATGTTTTAAGTCTATATCCTCACTTCCATCTGTTGATCTGAAACATGGGGTCGACGTGCCATGCTGAGCTGAAGGGACTGAGGCCCCTGCTGAAGCACTCGTTGTAGATAGCACCCGTGTAGATGGAGAAGAGGCCCATCAGCAGGATCAAGTACCGACCTCCGAACATCATCCTCCAGATCTGAACCACACAGAGATTCAGTGTTTAGTGTGCATGGGTGGAGAGATTGTGTCAGCATTATACTAAGTCTGATTCAATATTATCATTTATCGTCTTTCAGTAGAATCACATCATGGTGATTTCATGACAGTTCTGCTGTCTAAGGTGATGATCACAAGCAAAAACTGACAAAATTAGGCATTCAAATATTTCAAGGAATACTTTGACTGTCTTCACACCCAACATTACTCCTCAATTTAATTTATTTACCATGCGATTTTGCATAAAGCTGTCGTGATATAAATACCGTGATATATACTGATATAAAAAAAATTCTCTGAAAGTATTGACATTGATTTGAACATAACATTGGAACAATTCTGTTTCAGTCTTTGGTTATCCACAGTTCATGGCTGTAATTTCTATTTGAACTGCTAAAAAAAATTAATGGATGAAAATGTTCAAAAATACTACACTAAGCATGTAAACACCTATAAGCTTCTTTCTTATCTTTAGAACTTCACTGATTTCTCAAACCTCTCATGGAATAAAAATGAATGACACAACCCAGAGGACAAATTCAAATTCATTAATTCCTGTTTACTTTCAAACCAAATTAATTCATTCGGATTTGCGTGAGAATATGTTCATGACTAAAGCAACTTTCTTTTTAGGGACATGTCCCTGTAAGAAGATTGCATTGGATGACTGCATGCAACATTCCTCACAATAATGTTACAAGTGATTAAGACAGCAACTGTTTTAGCATAAACTGTATCCTCCTCTTGAGTTTGTGTGTGTACTTTGCATGTGACCATCCTCATCCAAATTACCTCATTGTTGTTATTCTTCAGTTTGGGGTCATTCTCCTCCAGGACCATCCAGAGGGCGGCCAAGGTCATCAGTATACCGTGACCCACGTCCCCAAACATCACCGCAAACAGGAAGGGGAAGGTGATTATGGTGTACACCGCTGCAGACACGCACAGACAGAGAGAACAAGTAAACCAAAAGACAAATACACACAAACCTGAGCATTCTTGCATTCTTTTGTGCAACTTTCACATTTTTACAGCAGACATCAGTGAGGGTAAAAGCTACACATGACGTACCTGGGTTGACTTCGCGGTAGCTGGCCACTCCGTAGGCGTCCACAATGTTCTGGAAGCCGGCTGTGAAAGAGTTGATGGGGAACAGGGTGGGCGGAGGGGTGGAGGAGGGGAGGCGGTTGTAGAAAGAGTCCACACCGCTGCCACTCTTCCTCTGGGGACGGAGGGAAGAGAAGGTTGGATAAACATCACCGGGAGCAAGAGATTATGTTCACCAAGCTTTACAAATGAATGTGTTAAATACAAAGCGTTAAGTTAAAGTAGCAGCAAGGGCAGCATCTATGGTGTGCTGAAGACAGGAATAACTGGCAAACCATTTCTAAAAGGTTTGTTGAAATGAGTTCTTCTTAGTGGATTGGGCTTCAATCACACATTCAGTATTTATTTACTTTAATCTTTCTCATCCACATCTCTCTGTGTTTCCATCCTTGCTTTTCTCCCCCCCCTCTCCCTCCTCTCACCCCTCCTTCTCTCAGAGCGCTCTGCAGCTCAGGCAGCTTGGCGACGGGACACCAGGCTTCGGCGATCAGGCATTTGTCAGTGACAGAAGGGCTGCAGAGGTTCAGCACCATCTGGACGGCTTTGCACTTCTGGACGCGCACTTTCCACTGGGGCAGCACAGCCACCGCCCGCATCAGCAGCTGCTGCAGGAAGGCCTCGGTCTGGGAGAGCACCTGAAGTGGAGAGAGGCGCAGACGTGAGACAGCTGAGGAGTGTTAAGAAGGAAAGTAAACTCGTTCACACTTGGTTTTCACATCCTTCCTAGGTGATTCGATCAGAAGTGGGCAGATCTTAGTACAGGTGTACTAAGTGCTGGATGGAAGGAGCATTTTTGATGGTTGGCATGACATCCAAATATGAATAAAGTTTGTTTTTGAAGTGAGATACTGGGGTTTTCATCATGGAATCAAAAAACAGAGTGGTTGGGCACAACTGCTTTGTTACTGATAGGAAATAGGTTGTATATTCCATAGTAAAACTACGGAATATAGAAGTGAGGAGGAAAAAGGGACAGGAGGGAGTTGGAGTGAAGTACAGAGGAGTCAAAGTTTTAAAAAAAAAGGCAAAGAAGTAATTCTGAAGGTTGGAGGTCGATGACAAATCCAATCACATGTGGTGACCAAAGATGCATTTGAGACTCATGATAATGCCAGCTGTGAACAGTGATCTGTCTCAACTGTTCATTCATGATGGGATCACCAGAGATGGATGTTAAAGCCAAGTCTGAACAGGGCCAGTAGTTCTTTGGAGAAATTAAAAAAAAATCATAACACTCATAATCTCTCCTGGGGTGATGAAGCTGTATCTAGACACATTATCAATAGGTACAGTCAATGTGCTTTCACACAAAGGCGTGGCACCTACCGATTTGATATCTTCAATTCTGCCTTGAAGTCCCTGGAGAATTTCCTCTCTCTCAGTGGTGCTTTCAGGATATGCAAATGTTTGTGTGCGGAAGCTGAGTGAGAGTGCATGAAGAATCACAATATATTCAACAGATTCAAGTACAGCAGTACTGAAATCTAAAATATCAAATATCAAAACTGATGGACAGGTTTACCCACCAATCACATATCTTCTTGACTTTCTGTCCAATCTGGTCTCCCCAATAGGAAATAAGAAACACCGTCCATTGCACCATCTCCCCCTGCAAATGAACAGTAAACAGAAATGAAAAACAGCCATAAATCACAATAGATCTGAGAGGCTCTATCCCTATAACAAAATGTCTATCTCTCAACCACAATCCCCTCTTCTGCTCTCCCCCTCTTCTCACAGTGTCAGGGTGCTCAAGCCGTTCCTCCATTTCCCTGAAATCCACGATGATGTAACCGCGACACGCCCGCCAGAGCAACCGTTCAAACGAGGGGACTTTCCAAGGGTGGACCACTCCTGCCACAAAACTGTAAAAGACGAGATGTGATGGGAGATCCATAAATAATAAGAGTACGCGATAAGATTAGATTGTAAGAAAACAGTTGGAGGAAATGCTTTACCTGAGGTGGACATCTTGGCGGTTATCAAAAAGGCCCTGGCTCTCTAGTACAGGTGGTGGAGCCTGTGAAGGAGAAAAAAAACAGACAAAAGATTCAGTTGGTGTAATATCTTTCTAACCTGTGACCCACAAAATAAGATAAATGAAAAAAATTGTAGTAGGAGAGACATGGGTGCTGGGAAATGTAGTTATTCAAACCTGCGAGGCAGTAAGAGAGTGTGTCTGGGTCAGGACTCCTCGGTACTGACAGAGCTGGGTCAGCTGGGCCCGAAGGCTGTCTCTGTTCCTGGACACCTGGAGGAACACACACACACACACAGACACACACACACACCACTGATTAAGAAATGATCTGGCTAAACAGCTCACTTCCTTTAAAAGGACACTGACGAGAGAACAGAGGATCTTCAGTTTATCAGCACAGCTCACCTCTTTGAGCTCTCTCGCCAGCCGCTCACTCTCTTCTTCTATGGTGATCAGCTCACGGGGCTGAGGGGCCGAAGGTGTCGGGCAGGGAGGACTGAGGGGGGCGTGCAAGGGCGGTGACAGGGAACGATTGATCTCCTGCTCCAGGAAAGCTGAAGAAGAGACAGAGAAGATGGAGGAGATAAAGAAAACTTAACCAGATGGATGAAGACAGACAGGGAAGAATGAGCAAATGTTTAGATGATAGATACTTACTGAACGTCTTCTCCAGCTCCTCGCATCGTCTGACCTCCCCCACAAACTTCCTCTGAAAGGCGTTCACGTTGGGATTCAACTGATTCAGCAGAGCAGAGGGGGAAGAGGGTTAAATGGTTACCCATACTCATCTGATCAAAGTACAAGCCGACAGAAATTACAGAAATATGTGCTATGTGTTACAGTGATTGGAAGCAACCATCAGTTCACCATCTCAACAGTGTTCAACAGATTTAGAAAACACCCTTGACATGTACTGGTACCAAACAAAAGCCTTCAAATTTGATTCTAAATAATCATCAAACACTATTTATATACCCTATTATTCAGGAGAATTTAGCATCTCTATTCTGTGACCTGCGTAAGCCTCACAACCACTTTTATGTTTATGCGCAATGGTTTGTTATGAGAAATGATGTGAGGGCTGGAATGCACACTGCCACACATGAAAACAGCAGGTTAACAATTTAGGGTCAAATGTAGGAAAAACACTTGAATATAGACACAAATCTAACCAAATTGGGACAGTTGTTGACTTCCAGGCCAACATAACTTCCCTGATCCTGAGCTGGTGGGCCATCCTTTTAATGCTACTTTAATACAGCTGCATATGACTGAACTCAATTTAGAATTTCATAAACATTCAGTGCTTTCACCAAACACATTCTGCACTGGAACAGTTTTAAAAAATAGACAGAGCTTGATGCTGGACTGCAGCATTAGTTGTCAAATAGGGTCAAATACTCCATCACATCCTGAGCTGGATTCAAGTCTTGGTATTGCTATTGCAGGCAAATTTCTGGTATGGTGACAGCACTACTTTCTGATAGACCATGTGACTTTTCACCACAAGACTAAAGGAACCAAGGGTTTGCTAGGTAGCTGAAGTGACTCACATCTCTGAACTCCACCAGGCCCAGCTCTCCCAGTTCACTGACACAGTTGTAAGCCGAGCCAGACTGGAGGAAGAGCTGCACCAGGCACACCTCCTCACTGCGAAACATGGAGCCCATTTCGGCCTAGTTAACAAGAGGGAAGCAGTCAGTCAAGTTTTAATATTTTCCTCGGAAAACACACTAGAGGATGACACTGTAGCCAAACCATCACAGCCTTAAGTGGAATGAGGAAGAGAGGAGGAGAGAAGCAGTAAGCTGTAAAAATCACATTAGTACTAAGTGAGGACAGAGAAGGCAAACAGATGCACAGAGCAGGAGCTCCTCTAACAAGTGCAAACAGAAGAATAGGGAAGTGTGAAGTTCCCTCTTTTACACCTGACTAACATGAGGGTGGGGTGGAATTTCCATTCTTGTGCAGACAAGTCTCTGCTAATATTACCAAAATGTAGTTCACTAAAATTTTTAAATATTACTACAATACACTAAAAATCAGGGCTAAACATGGAAAGATATTTTATGCTAAATGAATTAAAAAATGTAAGATGGGTATTGGAGAGAACATTCAAGAAAAAAAGATTTGTAGCAAACAATTCATCAATGGGTAGTGTGAATTTAAAGTTCTAAGCAGAAAAACGTCCCCGCTATGAAGCAATGTACAAAAAAAAAAACCTTAAATGACATCAACTCCGAAATTTTGGAATTGAATGAACTATTCTATCTCTACCTATAATTCTACAACTGATAGCTATCACTGGGATCTACCGACTGATTTCCACAACAAACAATCTTTATGGGGCATTCACTGGGATTTCAACAGAAAAGTTTCCCATTTTCTTGTCAAAATACACCAAAAGTTTAATCGCTATGGGTACTAAACCCTATGTCTGCCCATGCTATGTGCTAGGTAATATACTAAGTTCATCTAGCTGTAACCTAAATTTTCGGCATAGTCAGCAGCTCAAGGGCAGAGATTCATTTTCTGGGGCATATCTTATCTCATGCCCATTTAACAAGAATGTGTCACATTAACTTAAGTGTTACAACATCAGCAATTTCACTTTCATTCGAAATAATAGCGCACTATTGTTTGATACAATGAAAATTCCAATGGGAAACAAAAACAAGAGCGCACTTTTTATGTTCTGGAAGAACAATCCATATGGTATTGTTGGATATGTAAATAGGCTGTTTGACTTGGTTAACAAAATGTGGCTAAGTATTGGATCAACCTATGCGCCTGCCTTGTAAATTTCGCTGAGTTCTTACCTGTTTTCGTTCAGTCTGTCCAGCCTCTCACAGATGGACAGACCGGTAACCGCTGGAAAGACAGTTTAACGGCGTCAAACTTGAGCAGTTTATGATTTTTCGGTATGACTCGCACTTCCTGTTTGCTCGCGCAAGTCACATTACTTCAGTCTCACGTGACATTTGAGATTTGTTTCTCTTTTGTCATTGGCCACGAGAGGCCGCGCTTCACAGTGAGTGATGGTCACGCACTGCTGCTTTATGATAAAAGAACGCTACCGTTCAGCAAGTTTCATTTTTACTTTATGACGATTTGCTTATGATGTTTAAACTTTTCCACCAAGCGACACATAGGGCTTAATAAATGGGAGTGAAACCGTACGGTTGCTAAGCCATACAAGTAATGGCCTGAATGGTGTACGCGTTCACAGGTGTATTGTTATTGGTGATCAATAGCTTCGAATCCTTGACCGGAACTAAAGATGCCCTATAGATACACCACAGTCTGAGATACACACGAGACAAAAGTGTGCCCTTGATTTTCATGGCTGGCTTAAGTGTTAGGGGATGAGTGTAACTGCATATTGCATTGGTTTGAAATGAAAATAACATTCTCAGCAATTTACTTATCTGAAAGACAATTACAAATTACATATTTCGGTAAAAGTCATTTTGCTGCCTTGTCTCCCTGTGCTCTCCATAAGAAATACATGTATGATGAATCGAGTTAAATTACATTTGCCGTTGTTGATGTTGTTAGTTGCATAAGCTAGTTTTTAGTACATCAAATCACACTGACTGAGGCAAAGCTTTCCATTAGACAAGTGCAGCACAGAAAAGCAGTGTTAACTGGGATCAAAGTCTTCAAACTGGCTGCAGACACCTGACTTACTCTTCAAGATGACAGCAACGTACATTCCATTGATCTGACAAATGGTTTGATGTCATTACAAAAGGATATTTTATTTTGTTGTAAAAGGGAGGAAATGCAACAGGGAAAGGAGCAAGTAATAAGAAATATACAATTGGAAAAAAAATAGGGTAGACAAAATTTCAAATGAAATGGGAAAATGAGGGGAGGTTAAACAAGCCTACATTATTTACTGAGTACATAAAATGAAAGTGGGAAATCTTATAGATCTGTTCATCCTTTATCTGGCTGTACATCACAACAGACATATTGTCATCTTAACCTACATGTATTCATAGTTGCCTACATTAAAAGCAAAGCAGATTGTTGTTACACACCAATTGTTTATCAACAGTAAACAACACTTTGGAACTGCATATTGGAGCGTATTGGACCTCCCCAACAGAACAAAAGCAAATTCTACAGTAAATAACCTTTGCTGGCAGATCTGACAAGAACATTACACAGGCTTCTGCATCTCATTTCAGTAACACAGAAACATTTAGATTTTAAAACCAAAATCAAACAGCAGTCATCTGAACCACATAGCTCTGGTTCCAAATGGGAGACTATTTGGTCAAACATTTCATGGGACCTCTTTCCTGGACATAAGGACTAATATACTAAAGAAGAAGACCCAAAAGAGATTTTTTTTCTTAATTAATTACAGCACTATGCTAAATCTGCATCCAGGATAATGACTGCTGAGAAGTATGTTAACACCGTCCCACCCTCACACTGTCAACTCTTCCTCTGTCCTCATCTGATCCTTTTCTACAGTCTACAAGCTGTAGAATTTGAGGCTTCTGTCCATTCCTGCAGAGGTCAGGAACTGAGCGTTCTCTCCAAAGGCCACGCCGGTCACCAATCCTGAGTGCTCTGCAAATAGAAAGGGAAGAGCAAGGTCAAAACCGGCTACCACTTCACAGCAAATACACTACGTGACCTGCATACTGAATAAGGAGCTAAGAGAGAGGCTGGCGTTTTTCCTCACCAGAGAAGTTGAGGACCTCAGACCACTGCTTGCAGATGTAGACCCGGATGTCAGATCCTCCCACGGCCAGGTAGGTACCACTCTGGTCAAACACCAGGGACTTGACCTGAAACAGATGCACAGAGGAATGCCACAGTGTCAAGACAAAGAGATATGATCAAATAAGACCAAGTGGACAAAAATACATCAATATTTGTCACTAGTTCAGTTCCGCATTTAGTTCAGTTCTGCATCATTGTGTTTGTCAGTCATATTTTCCGTGTAATGACCTAAGTAGTTTGATGACTCAAATACAATCTCAAGCAACCAAGTACTGAGTGCCTACCTTGTTGAGGATTTGACCACAACAAAGAACACTGCTTTACAGACTCTTAGCTTAACACCTCAGCAATGAAGAGATCAAGTGAGGTTACAAAGGCTGCAACAGGAGCACTGATAAAATGTTGTTTCTCACCTCATAGTTGTTGTCCAGAGCGATGGTCTTGAAGTTCTTCAGTTTCCTCAGATCCCACAGTTTCAGAGAGCTATCCTGAGCACCTGGAGTGCAGCAGCAGAGAAGGATGTCAGGGTATTTTAATAAAAAAATGCACACAGTTCTACAATGTTTTCATTTGAAAACATGGAGTGAGGGCACTGAGGTTAACGACAGATCCATGATATCTAAGGCTACCAGACATATTTCAAAACTGCATGCTTTCCTGACTTTAATCTCTTCACTGGTTTTCAAGATACTGGCTGGTGTTCAGTATCATGACGTATGACAGTTAGGTGCAATTCCTAAATACTGAACACCAGAAAACTGTCCAATTAATTCCCCATACCTATCCAAATATGGCAATTAAACACTGGCAACAAGACTCTGTTTAAAAATGTTTCTAAGATTCCCACCTGTGGCTAGGTAGTATCCGTTCTCAGAGAAAGCAATGGAGGTGACAGGGCCGGAGTGGCCGGGGAAATTGGCCACATTGGTGCGCTCCTTCAGATCCCAAATCTTGATCTGGGAGTCGGCCGTACCAGTACCAAAAATGAGACCATCAGGGTGGAACTGAGCACAGGTGAGAGCTGCGGGAGAGACGGATATAAATGTTAACGCTTAGAACAGGACTCTTACTGACTTTGCAATACACATAAATTATTGAGAATTCACTTACCACAGCCAGCACTCTCATCGGTGACTTTGGTGAGGACTCTACCAGTCTGGATATCAGAAAAGGCCCAGTACTACAAAAAGAAAGAGAAAAGAGTTCAGACATGGGACAGTCTTTGCACCATTTGTTGATCATCTACCCTCAGCATGAACACAAGTTACAGTTGTGATCTTTATTAGGGAATAAGATCTGCTAATGTTATTTTGCAGCTGTACACTCAGCATACCTGGTCCTCAGAGGAGCTGAGCAGGTAGTCCCCAGTGGCATGAAGGGAGAGCCCGGTGACACCCGCCTCGTGAGCACGAATCACCTGGACACAGTTGCCTCCAGTAACAGACCACACGCGGATGGTGCTGTCTGGAGACGCAGAGAACACCACAGACTGCAGGCAGAAAGAGAGCGGGGAGCAAGGGATGGGAAAGAAAACAAGTAAACAAAAATAGATCAGTCACCATGTCTCCCACTGAATAATTCAACTTTCTGTTCTCTTTCTGAGAAGTACTATCACACGCTCAGACTGTCTATAGCGAAGCCAGGGCAGGAGAATTTACCTGGGATGGATGGTAGATGACAGAAGTGACTTTCTTGGTGTGACCCTTGAGTGTGGCCACAATCTGCTCCTCGTTCTTGTCAAACACCACCACATTCTTATCAGCTCCACCTGGAAGAACACAGAACCATCTACATCAGCTCAGATACTTAAATTATCCATTAATCAATCTCAAATGTCTTTCGAAAATGAAAAGACAAGTCTGAGTGTAAGATGCATCAATGTACCAGTGAGCACTTTGTTGGTGTCTGAGGGACACAAATCCAGGGAAAGGATTCCAGGGACACTGGCGCTATGGAGGCCCTGATGGCAACAAAGAGAAAACACATTAAATCACTACACACAAGTAAGAAAACTAAACTACCAAAAGAAGAAAGGTCAACTACTCCCAATCATACAGAAAGTGGTAACTTACAGCATGGGAGCCCACTTGGCGATATTTGCTCAGATCCTCAGCTCTAACCAGCTCTTCTGGAACAGTCTTTCCTCTCTGGGGAAATAAAGAAGGGTTAACGGTCTACGAAAGCATTTTACACTGCATCACAATAAATGCAGGTCTGTGGGAGAGTGAATGATTATATAACAACATAACTGTTGATGTAGAAGTGTGAGTAACAGAGCTATGTAAAAGAGCTAAACAATATTACCTTCTTTCTCTCCGTGGTGAGGACAGTGGCTTTGTCTTGGAGCTGTAATGAGGAAAATGTGGATTGAAACATTAAGTTTAAGATGTCAGTTAAGACTTACAAATTTTAGACCCATTCAGAGAAAATGGTCAGCTTCACACTGAACAATGAAAACTGTTGCTGGGAATCAGCCTTACCTTCTGGATGATCTCGGGGGTCATTCCCACCTGTTCGCTGATCTCCATTGGCTCTCCACCAGCGCCCTGAGACACAGAGGGTGGAGGGGAGACATTATGAGAAGGAATGATGGGAAGTATGATGCAGGATTACTGATCAGTATTTAGAATAATAATGTAAGTCAATCACTCACCACTGCAGCTGGCTGAGAGGCGGGCACTGCTTGCGGCGCAACCAACCCAGCTTGGGGTTTGAGTGTGGCAAGGGCTATCAAAAGGAACAGACCCCATAAGCAAAACACATTCAACCACAAAAAATACAAGGAACCAAGTGTTACACATTCTGAAGAGAACCAGTAAACAAATCAAAGCTGGGCCTCTACATGGTGAGGTACTGGAATTTTGCTCCATGACAGGATGGCAAGAGCTGCCACCAACCTACCCTCTCTCGCAGCAGTGACCTCTTTGGTGAGTCGAGCAATGACTCTGCAAGCAGCATCGTGCTGATAGAGGGCGTGAGAAAGCTCTTGGCGGGTGGTCTGCAGTTGTTGCCTCAGAGTGAAACTGTGAAGCATAACTGCATCCTGGGAGAAAAAAAGAGCCAATGGAATGCAGAAAACTGTCATTTCCCAAATCTGGTAGACAAACAATACAAGAAACAATGCTTACTTTAAAAGGAGAAATTTTAATTGTAAAATACTTTTACACCGCTGGACATCATCTAACCCCAAACCCCATCCATCTGATGTTCAGTGCTTCTTATTCGTCTGTCAAAGTGTTGTAATTTACTTTTTTGGTGGAACCATTTCTTCTCAGTCTTCCTTGTGAGTTTTTTCTAATACAGTTTGTGATTTCCTACATTTTTCAGAGTGCTTCTTGACAATCCCTAGAGAAGTGACACGAACTTGCTGCATTCAGCTGTGAATTTTATATCAAAGTAAAGAGAGTAACAGCAGCTGCATATTAAAAGAATGGCAGTATGAGTTTTCCCAAAAGGTAAGAGACACACTCCTTACTCAACAAACATGTATTGAGGCTGCAATGTATTAATGTCCACTGGGCCTACTGTCACAGAGGAGAGATTGTTATCTATCTGTTGGTTCTACAAAACACTCCCCTTGTACAAGTGTTGGGCATCAGTGCAAAGTTGTGAGTGTACACAGAACCCCTGGCTTTGATTCTGAAAAGGTTACACCAAAACTGGTTTACTGTTGAGCTTAAGCATGTGCTATCAAACTTCACTTTAGCTGCACTGGAAAAACCTTGTTATGACATGACTGGCGTGTTATTCACAGGAATAAAAAATATGTGCAACCAAACACCAAAATGGGTCATGAATTGCAGGGTAAAATTAACAGTGCTTAAGTATTTTATGATGGATTTTTCCTTTAACAGTAAAGTTTTGGGATCTGCGTTACTCACCCACTCATCTTGAAGGGATTTGAGTATAGCAGGGATGCTTGTTGCTGAGGGTGCCTTTGGCCGAATAGGATGGGACACTGTAGTGAGGAAAAGTAACAGAGGTAATAAAGAGCCATGAGGTGTTTTCAATTGTGAATTAGTAGTTGAATTTTGTTATGATTTCCACTATGTTCAAGGACTCTTGTTCAGGGTATCTGTAACTTTCAGCAATCCCAATGTAGGTCACATATCACATTTTAAGATCTTATTAGTGTTATATGGAGCTGATATGAGACCACTGTAAAAAAAAAAAAAAAAAAAAAAAAAGAAGAAGAAGAAACAAAGCTGGCACAGACTATTACTAATCATAATTCTAAACAACAGAGGAGCAGTAAATGAAAAGTGTCATCAGGAAATCAACTAGTAAAGGACAAAACAACAAATATGATGCATACTGTATGAATACTCTGTTCTACATTGTTCCATCAGTGCATTATAGGAGTAATGCATTCCATTATTGCGTCACTTGCAAGGTGAAAAATGAAGACAACTCTAACGGTTTTTTAGATGTTGTATTACTTCAAGACTTTATATTGAAATTGAAGCATAGAGATGAAGACATCCTGTTTAAGGCAGAAAAGCAGGACGAATCATGACTCCGCTACCACTCAATTACCTTTGATATCTATGAGCTGCTCCTCAGAGAGAGGTTGGCCGTTCATCGGGTCAGTCCCATTCTCTGCTATGTATTTCTCTATCAGCCTGCGCTCGAACACCTGGTTTGACACCGGGGAGACGCATGGGTGCTCTGGGACCTCGTTGGAAACTGGAAAATTGGAGTTGAAACTTAGCAATCATAGGATACCGACAGTCAAACATCCATCAACTACACGGATATGCCTATATTAGAGCAAGGCGGCACTTCATGGCCGTTAGCAGAACTGGCTAGGTAGCTAGCATTAGCGCGGTGTCTGGCTAGCTTACATTGCCTCAACGTCATATCGATGCTTTCTTACTTACTTGCACAAACCAGAGACATTTTCCAAACGTTCTTCTACAGGTCGCTTCTGAAAATTGAATGATGCGCACCTTTTGAATGTATAACTCACAGCTAATTTTTACTTTGTTTTATGTTTTGATAAAGTTGTAAGTAGCACGCTGTCCTTTCATTGCCGCTACAACTCCCGTTGCATGCTGGGACGGCAAACCAGTTCTTCTACGCCTCATTTCACTTCGTGCTCAGAGCTTAAAGACACTCGACTGCCCTCTACCGCCTAAGATAGTTGTTAAACTTTGATGGTGATGCTCAGTGCACCTACCCAACAAACACTGGAGACAATTATAAAACAACACACTGTTTCATATTTTTTACTCTTTATAAAAAAATTACTGGGAGGTGAGAAGTTCTTGAACATTTTACTATTTCAAAAATGACATCTTGAGCCACTGGTAAGATTCAGAGATAAAATTTCATCACAATGGTCATAACCACAGGTGGATAGTTTATTGCAATCACTACAATGACTGCAAGGGTACAACTATGATGACTGCAAGGGTAAATCATTTATTAACACTATATATTATCACTACAAAATAATTATTCTAAATGTCATAGAGAAGACATTAAAAAACTGCAGTAAATTATTCAGTTATTAGTGGTTAACATGTATATTGTGTATGGAGGAAAAACTTCAAATGACTGTATCTATTAATATACTTTTACTTCAGAATTCCCTTTTGCAACTTTATCCATTCCAACTTCAGTTTCTAAAATACCTTTCTATATACCTTCATGACATTTGAATAAAAATCTCATTACGCACATGCACACACAACAAAAATACAGTGCAGATCAAATTGGTCCTGAGGGTCTAGAGGTAGGTAACAGCAGAGGCTTAGACAGAGGGGAATTTATGAACATCATCAGCCACTGTCAGTCAATGGCTAATATGGAACAGGAGGGATATTGCTCAACTCATGCTGAAGAATGATCGTCATTACATGAAAAACAACATGCAGTACTGACATCACACAGTTTGAAACAAGATTCAGATGTCAAAGGCACGGGTGAGATTGTTTTTTGTTTGTTTGTTTTTTTGTTTTTCCATAACACTTTCACTTGCACTACATCTGAGATTTCTACAGTTTATCCATGCCTTACGTTTCTATCAGCTCCACTCCTGTGCATCCTATAAGAAATTAAGTTTGTCCGATGTGTAAACGCTGCAGGATTTGGAGGTATCCATGTCTAGTGGAAGGATGGAAAAGTAGTCCTGTGCTTTGCTCCATCTCTCATTATTCCCCTCTTTTTTGATCTGGAACTGAGCGCAGTCTTCAGATGAGTGGAGGCAGTCTGAGGCCCCGGGCACTGAAAAGGAAATCTTCCTCCCTCCGTCACTTGATGTGTCCTGCCAGAGAGGAACAAAGACATAAAACAAGATTGATTTTGACATCACATGTAGTCACACTAATACTCACAGCTGGAATGAAGTAACACCTCAATAGTGGAGTCATGATTAGCAGAGCTCCCAGCATCCAGTCTGTCTGCTTCCTGGTTCTCAGCCCTCACACGAACTGGGGACAGCTGAGAGCCGCTTTCTGTCATAACAGGAGTGTAGCCCTGAAAACACACACACACACACACACACACACACACACACACTCACTCACTTAACTGTTTGCAGCAAAGAAAGTAGGAAGATAAAACCAACAAATTTCTTGAAAAACTTATTAGGACTACCATATGAGTCGGACTGGGTCTCGGGCTCCATTTCCGCGGTGTTCCAGGCTGCTGGGGGTGACCATAGAAGCCAGAGGGCTGAGGGCTCGGCTGGCTATAGTCCTGCACGCAACACAAATAAAAGATATCAGCACAGAAGAGTTTGTCTGGCAAGAAGAGCAGAACAGGGAGAAAAAACAAGATAAACACAATCATCCTCATTCACGAATCTTATCTACAAATGGGATTTTCTTCAATTGTATTTCCAAGTAATTTAACAGGAAAAAAATTAGCATTCCTCACTGTATTTGACCCTTTTCTTTGGTATGACAAAAGTCACTTGAAAGCCATATAAAATTATTCTTATGGTGAAATTCAATCAAGAATCAAGAAACTTGCAGTCTTCAGGATGCATGTAAAAAAATTGTTAAAATACATATATATACAAATTGGCTCGCTGTGTGGAGTGCGTATCACGTATTATTAAAGCAGCGGCACACCCTTTGCTGCATGTCGTGCCCTCTCTCTTCTCCCGTCTTTCCTGTCTATCTCTACTGTCACTGTAGAATAAAGCCGAAAATAAATATATAAATAAAAACAATTTGAAAAAATCAATCCATGTTTAAATTCCTTCTTTTATGGCATTTCGGCATCAGCAGTGCTCTCTTTATCTGTGTCTCTAAGTCAACATGGAGTTCTCAGCACATGCATCCAATTAAAGAACATCTGGTAATCACTGTTAGACACAACAGAGTAGGGCTGGGCGATAAGCACAAAATCAAATACCATGATACATTTGACTGAAAACCTCAATATATCAATATTGTGATGATATTTTCGGGATGACAGTTGGTGCTTTCATAAAATATTTACACACAGGATAAGCAATTAGTAATGTGGATATGATGACCAGAGGGCTAGAGGCAACTAATTAAAGAGCTACAGCTGTCTAATAAGATGAGAAAATTGCATCCATTTACTTTAATACAGCCTTTAAAACCAGGAAAGGTCAACACCTATGTCATATCACAATATTACGATATCCAAAATCCCAGACGATATCCGGTCTCATATCGTGTTACCGATATAAAATCGATATATCACCCAGCCCTACAACAGAGTATCAACAATATCCAGTCATTTCGCATGTTTCATGCATTCTAAGTTGTTTTGGTGTTGACACTTTTCATGAATAAAGAGATAAGAATAATTTAAGATAGGATCCATGAATGAGGCCCAATCTCTCTTCTGTATATAATGACTGACTAACTGCTAATTGCTAAGCCAAGACCAAACTTAACTGTTAGAACAAGAGAAGTAAACAACACAAAACTGTGCAGATTTTCAAACTTGCACAGCCATCTCTGTCAAGAGAGCCATTCATCTATACATCCCTCACCTGGATATTGATCCTTGGAGGGTTAGCTGGAGGAGGGTGGTTTGCTCTGAGGCCTGTGATGATCTGTGAGAGGCTACAGTTGGGGTAGCGTTTCATGAACAGGATGAAACCGGCCAGCGACACAAACATACCAGAAGGGACACTGATGGACTTGAGCACTGCTCGCCATTTACCCACCTTATCTGAAGAGTTTGGAAACAGAGAAAGGATGAGCATAGAGGGAATGGAGACTCAGGGAATCCAAACACAAGCAACCCCTCAACACATACTGCCACTCACCGATCACCTGCAATGAGGTGGAGGACACCAGGTTACCGTCCCTATCTCTGATGTCATACATCCCATCGTGCCTTGTGGTTAGCCTCACGATCACAACCTCATTGACGGTGCCATTCCTGCCTAGGGAGATAAGGCCCCGATAGCGCATGTCGTGGTCCATTATCTGGCCCTCGCGGATCAGCTGCACGGGGCCGCGAGGGGGCCTGGGGTCAAACGGGCCCAGGGAGGATTCATCAGGATACCGGGTGGGGGTAAAAATGAGGTGAGCATGAGGGACAGGGAGAAAGAGGGGCAGGTTTAGAGACTCCTTGGTGAAGCGGGTGATATTGAAGGTGTGTCCTGCACCCATGTGCGGGTTTATGAACAGAGGGAGGAATGGAGAGTGAAGGAAAAGCAAAGAAGGCATGAGGGTGAGGGGGTATCAGGTGGAAAGGGAAAGATAAGATACAAGCATTACCTTTAATTGGATCCTAATGTTTAAAATGCCTAAAACAAACTTCACCACGTTCTGCTCTATATCTGGTTCCTCTCTGGTGCCTCACTTGTCTCTAAGCCCTCGTGACATCCTGCACTGTGTCTCTGCTCACCGTGGACAGTGAGGGTGCTGCGGGACAGCACCTTTCCACTCTCGTCCTTAACGGTGTAGTTGCCTTGGTCTGCTTGCGTCACTCTCTCGGCCACCCAGACCTTTCCGTCCCGCTGCAGCCTCCCCCGGCCCACCTCCCCAGTGTCAGGGTCGGTCCGGTTCCACAACACAATAGGCTCAGCCTGAGCAGGGGCACCCCGGGGTGAAAACTCCAGCATGGAGCCATCCTGGGGAATGTTGTGCTGAAAGGTCTCCCCATAGTTTCTCTGGTAGGATTTGACACATTCTAAAGCAGGATGAAGGGGTAAAGGGCAAGGTGGGTGGAAATCAAAAAGTTTGATTTTATAATGGTCAAAGATGGGGTGTTGTGGAGAATACATGAGTTCCTGTGCATGGCAAAAAACTAATGATGTCTATAAAAAAATAGGGAGACTGTTGTACCTGAGACAGTCAGACGAACAGTCTCATAAGTGAATCCAGAGGACAGCTTGATGGCATAGAGTCCCTGGTCACTGTGGGTCACTTCCTTCAGGACTAGCATCCTATCTCTGGTCCACTCGAACCGTGGGTCCTTTACCTGGAATAAGGGGCGGCACGGTGGATCAGTGGTTCGTACTGTTGCCTCACATTAACAAGATCCAGGGTTCAAACCGCAGCTCTGGCCCTCTCTGTGTTGAGTTTGTATGGTCCTCCTATGTTTGTGTGGGTTTCCTCCAAGGTCCTCTGCTTTGCTCCATACCAAAAGATGTGCATGTTAGGTTGAGCAGTAACCAAACCCCAAAGCTAAACCTTTGTGATGCCTGGCATCTAATGGTGAAATGTAAGGTACTCAATCTTTAGTCCAAAGACTCAGTATCCTACTTTTCATCATTAGATGTCAGGCTTTTTAATGGTCCTGCCATTGCCCTTGAGCAAGTCTTAGAACCTGCCCTCTGCTCTGAGTACTTAGGATGGGTCAAATACAGAGAGGAAATTTTCCAAGAGAAATCAATAAAGTATTAGCTTAGCTTAATCTTACCTTGTCTTAGCCTGTATGAACTGCTCCATATAAACAAACACATAAATGCATGTGCACACACTATGACTCACATTGTTTTTCTCCAGCAGGACACGTCGTGGCCCAGGAGGGGAGTTCGGTGTAAAAGTCACAATCCGTGATGCTGAATACACCGGCAGACGAAATTCCTTCCCGGCACACACAATCTGGAATTCTTCATTTTCACCTGTCAAAAGCAGCACAGGGTAAACAAGATCTTAATTTTGTCCTGGATTAAATTACACACAAAATAGGCTACAACATGTTTTGTAGACAAGATGTGATGCAGTGCTGTTGCTGACTCACCCAATAGGAAACCTGTTCAAAAAGACAGAGTATGTACTATCATCAAACTTATCTAGCCCATGCAATGTAGCCCAAACATGTATATTAAAGTGAACCTCACAGTACAAATAATCTTTGAACAAGCAAAACACTTACCCAGTGAGGGGGAGAGGGTGAAAATGGTACTCAGTAGGACACAGGAGAGCATCTTGCAAAGGGAAGAGAGACCAATGGAGGATTCTTTCACCTAACAGCCCATACAGTGGACAGGGACGAGCACGTCATTATCATTCATCCCCATCCTCCACTGAAACCAAGCCAGCTAACAAGGACAGGCTGTCATCAATCAACAAGCTACACAAGAGGGTGCTAAAAGACAACCATGACGATGCTTTCTGCAGCATTATGCCCTCAAAATATTTTCCTCAAGCATCAATACTGTAAGCGACGTATGCATGTTCCCTGTGCAGTCATGTCCAGCCAGGTGTCCACCAATATGGGAACGAAACTGCATTAGATCAGGCACTGCATAGTGCGAGACAGCGGGAAACCAGCTGGTAATAATTTCTTA
>OMKZ01026242.1:5244-26235 GCA_900302535.1 Neoniphon sammara
CTAACTACATTTTTGGGGTATTTTCTATTTATGAATGACTGTTTCCCTGATGAGTGTGTGCAGTGACCCCTACTGGGTGAGAGAGAGAGTGCAGAGAATGAGTCTCTCTCTCTCTCTCTCTCTCTCTCCACAGTGCACATAATCACGTGCTGTTTAAGCTCTATTTACGTAGCTGTCACATTTATTTGTGATTCCCATAGAACTGCCACCATGCAGATGAAAATAGAAAGTGCAGCACGACTATATGTGGTGTCCTATCCATATGCAGTTGGGGTGGAGTCCAGATTCAGATGTGGTTGTGTGTTGTTTGCATGGAGCTGAGGCCCAGAAGTCATGAAAAAAAGACCTACAATTAACTGGCTAGGAGCAGAGCATCCCAAATTGGGAGCAGATACCAAGAAATCTGAAGGTTGAAGAGTTGTTTCTTATGTTAGGTTATGACATGTGCTTTCTCTCTCTCTCTTTCTCTGTCTCTCTCTTTCTCATCGTTTTCCACCTCTGCCATTTTCCTTCTCTATCTCTGTTCCTCCCCCTCTTTTTTCCTCTATTGCATAATGGTTAGAAACTGAGACACGAGGGAGCCTCAACAAAATATGAAAATAACTAGATGAGATTAGATTTGGAACTGAGCAACACTCTAAATTGGTGTGAAATATTTCCCTCTGTAGAAACACTGTTGTAAATCAACTGGCAAGTTGCAGACATACTCCCACCAGTGTGCATAGCTTATTTACTTGTTTACTTTATTATTTTGGCATTATGGTTATATATGCATTTAGCTGAGAGTTTTATCCTGAGCAGCTTATAATGATAGAACATGCACGGGTTCACTTCACTGTAGGGTTTGACCAAATTATTGATTTACTGATACACTGGGCCAATATATGCCTTTATTGAATTTTGGATAGCAGTGTGTCGATGTCTTCCCTCTCCAGTGTGCAAGAGGTTATTCTCTGGCTCTTTTTCAAAAGGTTTTTGATATGGTTTGAAAGTATCTCTTTCATGTTATTTTGCATTTGCAATAATATTTCTCCTAATTTTGTGTATTCAATAATTTCATTAAAAAGCGATTTACTACAGTGATAGTTTTCATGTTTACTTTTTGCATAGTGAGTTTCTAATTTAAAGATATTGAATATTGGCTTCAGCTAAAAAGAAAATATATTGGAATGATTATTGGTGGTAAAAAAAAAAAAAGAAGCGTTTTGATCAAACCCTAGTTCACTGCCTTGCTCAAAGACACTTTGACAGGACACACTGGCTGGTGCAGACAGCAGACTTTTGAACTTTTTGTTGCAGAGTGGTTTCCCTAACTACTATAAACCACCCTGCCACAACGGTGTGGTGCGCCTGTGCGTATCCCTGCATGTGAGCCCTGCAGATAGTCCTATGGATCTGTGTTTGTACAAGCCCGTGTTTTTTTTCAGGGCTGAAATAACAGAGGTAAGCCATAGGATATGCTAGCCGCCTCCTGGCCTGGAGACAAGCTATGGAGCCGTAGCCTGTAGTTCCCTGTCTGCTCTGTGTGTACTCACCAGGACATCAGCCTTTGTTGAGGGCAAGTCTAGTGAAAATCTATTCACAGAGGAATGGAGCGGAGGGGAGAGAGGAGGAGGAGAGGTGGGAGGAATTGGAAATGAGATGAGAGGTGGGTGTGGGAGTGAGAAAGGATGAGGAGAGGGAGTAAAGGGAGAAGTAGCGAAGATGAGTGAAGGAGAAGAAGAGGTGGAGGGGAGGAGGAAGAGAAGGAGGTGGGGAAGAGGAGCAGAGGAGGAAGTGATGCATTCAGACACCAAAAGCTCATAAACAATCAAAACAGACTGCATTCACACACTGGCTGCTACGCATGCAGCCCTTTAAAACACACAAGTGCGCACACTCACTCACTCACTCACACACACACACACACACACACACACACACACACACACACACACACAAATGTAATGAAACAGTGATGCATAGAGCTGCTAAAAGTGTGTGTGTGCATGTGCTTGTGTGTGTGTTTGTATCTTCCTGTGGGAACTGGCTGTGACTGCTGAGCTTGTAAACAGGAACTATTCAGCTTTTAGCAAGCTGGAAGCCCTGCAGGTGCACACACACACACAACACACACACATGCACACACACCACTCAGTACAGTTGGATCCAGTTACAAGAGTTTCTGTGTGTGTGTTGGCCTTGTTGAGACAGGAACCACAGAGTTTGATTCTGTGTTTATTCCGAAACACTCTGAAATACACACTCTGTTACTGGCATGAATGACACACACTGATCCTATTTATAAAGCGGCACTGGCACAAAAAAGAGCTTTACACTGAGGTTACTGAGCAGGTTTTTCGTAGGTTTCAATTTTTCTAGCATTTGGCACACAAAGGAATATACACTGATGTTGTTTGACTATTTTAAGAACCTCTTATTTTTTTTCTTTTAGTATAAATGTGTTTTACAGAGCTCTGTTTGCTGCTATGTCTCCATGGGTAACCTACACTTCTAAAGAGCCAATTCAAGCATCACATTAACACATTTCGTTGTAACATTTATGAAATAGAGTGTTTTCGTAGGCTAACACGGATGTTACCTCGACATTGGGTCCCTTCGCAGAATTTCCAATGAACTTTTTTCCACTGGGTTTTTGAAAATTTGTGAAAAAAAGCATTGCAACAAACAAAGGCTAATGATAATTTTTGTTCAACATGGTAATCTCCACAAACTAAGACACTTTTTTAAACTTTTGAACCACGCACAATTTATTTTGGCAGAAAGCTTACATTAAGCTAACACGAACTACAACAGCTGGTTGTGCTCCACCTTAGTAGCTACTCCTCCTGCTATCAGGTAACGTTAGCTAGCTAGCTGCTAAAAAGACTGAAAATGCTAAAAAGTCATAAACATGCAGTGGAAAAATTTGATAGAAGCTCAAACACAAGAAACAGCCATAGAAAGGAGCAGAGCAGGAATATGAGTTAGCATGCTTGGCATAATGACATGTAAATTCAGACATTTGTTGTAGTTTCAATATAGCACTTGTTAGCAACTTACTTTTTTAAACCTTTTCTGCAGCTGAGGTATTAACGGTAATTTATGTCGTAGAGCAAAATCTCAAACTCTCTTAGGCTTATCTTAACCATGGACCTTATTTTCTATATTAATCAAAAATCCTATAGGAACAAAACCATTGGAAGTTTGCCCAGGGAACCGATGGCTCAAAAACACTAACTTGCTTCCAGGTTTTAGGACTACAAACTGCAACACTCTATTGAGCCATGTTCTTTCAAAGTTTATAATGTGTTGATTTCAATTGAGCCTGTTGTCCCCGAGGTTGATAGGGATAGAGAATCCTATTATCAGAGCTCAGCTGTTGCTCTGTTGCTGCTGCCATCGGCTGAGGTCATCATTTGGCTGACTGGATATTTCCGCTGTCAGATGCGTTGATGTTGCTGTAAGTCTTGCACATTCCCAGACGTCTTCATGTTAACAAGTCATTTAGTCTCATAGTCTGTTAAAATCTTGTTTTTCTCCAAACGAGGTAAAAAAAAAAAAAAATCTGCCAGTGGGATTAGATAATCACACAATGTTTCCAATGCTAATCAACATGCTTCCAGACTTTTCTTGAATCAAATGTCATTTTCTTGGTTGACTGATCTACCTTATTCTGCCTTGTTTCAACATATATTCCCAGATTCTTCACTTGTTTGAAGAAAATGAAGATTTTAACACTGACTATGAGACTAAATGAGTTGTTCAGATGGATGTTTTTACAGTGTATACAGTGCAGTATGTATAGGTTTTTGGAAAAACACAGTGGGGCGCATTACATTTCCCCACTCTGTCACCACCATATGATAACACAGGACATTAGTTGTGACTGTAAACCCTCTCTCTCTCTCTCTCTCTCTATCCCTCCCTCTCTCTCCCCTGAGCCAGGTAGTGATACAGAGGACCACAGAAGCACACACACTCTCTGCTTTTCTCTCCTCTGTTCCCTGCCTGTCAAGTGTTGTTTGGTCCTCTGTGGTTTATTGGCTTGGTTTTGCAGCGTGGGGACAATCCAAGCAGGGTTTGGATAGTGGGAGCTGATGAATGGCGTTCCCCGAGTCGTACAAAGAGTCCTGCTCTCTGCTTCATTGTTGTGTGGAGGCGACTCAGCTGGCTGCTCAGAAAGCTTTGGTGGGCTCACAAGCGAGTACATGCTAAAAAGTGCATTTCTGCTTTTTTTTTGTTACAGTGATGGTTTCTCTAGTCCTCTCCCATGGCCCTCTTCTCTTCTTCTCTTCTCTTCTCTTCTCTCCATCAGCAGAGCAATAAATCAGTATACAGCTGCTTTGGGGACAAGAGGCTTCAGTACATGGCAGTAAGCAGCAGTGTTTTAGTGTGTGAAAGAGTATTAACCTCCCCCCTTGGTGGATTCACTTGCTATTTAAGCTTTTATTCTTGGTAATTTCTTAATAGGTTAGATTTGAAAAGTTCCTCAAGCCAGTTTTCCGTCTTTCTTTCTTTCTGTTTCTTTCTCTCTCTCTCTCTCTCTGTCTCTTTTATATATAGTAAAAATCATCATTCTGAATTGATCTAATGGAAAGGGAAATGCACAGCCTGGTGGAGTGGAGTGACATGAGCAGTCCCTTGATGTTCTAATGAAGATTCCTGATCATTATTATCATCATTTTTTGTCACCTTGATCATCTCTCTAGAATATCCTTTTGAGTGTATGTGTCTGTCTCTGTGTGTGTTTGTGCATGCACGCAAACACGTATGGATATTTTTTGAGATAGAGACGGAGTCAGAGGTTATTACAGGACAGATGTTGGCAGCAGTTGTGTTGTGAGGCTGGCAGAGAAAGAAGGCATCTACAGCTGCAAAGACCAGCCAGTGCCAGCTGATAAACAAACACATACACACACACACATATACACTCACCCCGCTCTATGTCCTCTCTTACAGCTGACTCCCTCACTCACTCACTCACTCTCTCTCTCACCCTCTCTCTCCCTCTGAGGTGACAATTCCTCTCAGTTATTTATTCCCGCAGGATCACTTAGATCCTTGTGACCTGGACTGCCTGCATACACATGGGCAGACAGAAGGACAGACCTCTCCGTCACACACACACCGACAAGGGAAAGGCTGTCATCTCTGTAACATAGAAGAACCAACACACACACAGACGACATTATAGCACACAAGGACAGGCAAGAAGAGAAACCAACACATACCAGTTACAGTAAATCTAGTACTATAACTAGTATATTATCTGACCCACTTTCCAGTAGCAATATCTAAATTCTTCAGGCGTTACTCCTTTGTGTCACCTCAGTTGACTTTGGACGTGTGAACATGGCCGGTCTCAGCGTGTTGTTTCGTGTCCTCTACATGGGCTTTCTCAGAGAGCGGCAGACTCGACTGACTGTGGCACCGTGTCACAACGATAAGAAAGGCGGTAGGTGGCCCAATATGATAATGCAAAGGCAGTTTAATGTTGGTTTAATTTTTGCTCTTGTCATTTGATTGGGTGTGTAATTTCAAGAGCTGGATCATGACATAATATCCTGCTTTGGTAATCCCCCCTCTTGACTTTTTCCTCCAAATGGCCACAAAGGCGCTTAATTTCTCTCTCAGAACTAAACAATGAATAAGCGCTTTGTTGAGTTTTCTCAGTTCAAAAGATGTTTGTTCAAAAGGCCGTTTTTGGTTCAAACAATTGTTTTATGGGAGTGGCAGTGCATGAGTATTTGAGTCAAATTTAACCATGTTTAGTGAAGGGGGAAACACTAAGACATGATGACTCACTGAGTTTTTGTTCTTATTCAGGGAATCACACTGAGACAGGAGCTGTTGAGTTGCTTAGAGGTTTATGAGCCTAAATGATCCAAAAGGAAAGCACAAATGAGCAGACTGGTTAGTAATCTACCTCAAAAATTCTTGAGTTGGCCAAATATATTAGTCTTGTATTCAGATCTTATTTGCTTTCTTCCCCTTTTAAAGCAAAGAAAACAAGTGAAACCTTGATAATGAGGGCTCACTGCTTGTTGCTCTTTATTTCTGTTAACTTATTTCAATGCACTTGTTGAGAATTTTTCTTTTTTTGTAATTTCAGTGTGTGTGGTTCTGTGTTAGGTCGCCCAGCAAAAGTGCTCAAAGCTTCTTACTCCAAAGTCTATGTTTTGCAGTAAGAAATTATTACACCAAGATGTAACTCCAAAAGACTCTTAATGAGTACATTTGTAAGGATGGACATTATTTGCAGTGTGGGTCCTTAGGTGGCCCATGCAGTGCAAACGCTCACAGTGACCAGCGGGGTCTGAGTATTAGTGAGAGAGAAGATTACTACAAATCATCATTAAAGCCTATTTCACCCGCAAATCCACCAGTGACAACTGTTTTGTTGGCTTAACATTTTTTTCCTTGTGAGTAGCTGGCCCAGCACACAGGGAGGGGAGAAACTGCTTAATGCAAAGCAGCACTTGTTACTAAATCTTGCTTTGGGGAGGGGGTTGGTGACATGGGGGGACCGGGGGAAGAAAAGCCAGTTGGTGAAGGCAAAAAAGAGCTGGCAGTGCCTTTGGCTTTCTGCAGCTCAATGGGTGGCAGGGCGTTGGCCAATATATGGCTCGGCTGTTGTTCAGCTTGCCTACTCGCCACTTAACAATGGAATAGTTAGAAACCCAGAACTGATAGGATAAAATCCACTGTAGACCTTTTAGTCTGGTTTTGGTTTTGGAACCGTTTTGCACTAGTTGTGAGTTTCAATGGCTGTGCTGGACAACCACAGCTGGCAGTACGCCCAGGCAGGAAAAACCCTGATCAGACTCTCAGGTACAGTAGTCACCATCATCCATTTATTCTCCTATGTGTCTCCAGCATCTTGTTCTGTGTTTTGATTCCCAGCAGGAGCAGTAATGTGACAGGGTCACCTAAAATTTGCCGCTGAAATAGTATCTGATCTGTGCTTTAAAAAGAGACTTTAATTTTGCTATTGATAACTGAACCCTTCACTTTCTTTCTTTAATATTACACTTAATTAGAACAAACTTGATAAACTTTAAAAGTGAATGTTTTAATTTAAGATCGTAGTGCTATGCGTTGTTTTTGTGGGTTTTTTTATGTACTGTACTATCTCTGCATTCATCTTAAAAAAAAGGGCCGCCAACCCTCAATGTGTTGTCCTAGTAATAAATATACGTTAAAGATTTAATGAAAAATGCTGTCTGCAACACCTTCTACTGCGCACTGTTTCAAACGGCACATATTGAAGTGATGAAATAGCCCCTTTTAAATGCAAATTACTAAAATGATCTCCCTTGTAAACTGCAGATTCCAAGAAGAAAGTAATGGAAACTTAACACTTAATCCCTCCTCTACTCCCTCACTAAAACCGATCAAATCACCCAGTGCTGTTTGCCAAAAGTAACACGGGCATGATCATTTGTATTTATTTATTTATTTTGTTAGTTATTTTTCATGGTCATGATCATGGACACAATATGAAAAATGATGTTGAGTGATAAGTAATTGTATAAGCTGTATGTTTTGCTATGATCTGAGTGTGTGTGTGTGTGTGTGTGTGTGTGTGTATTTGTCTAGATAGTTTGATAAATACTCTAAACCTGTATTAAAAACTCCCCCTACAATGTGTTAGAAAATGAACTATTGTCAGTGCTTGTGAGAGATATCAGTGCATACATTTGCATGCATTTGACTTTCATTGACATAGGTTATACATTGTTATTATACATTATACATTATTCCGTGAAAATAAAAATTTGGTAGCGATTGCCCATTTCAAGGGCAGTGTTGCACCTCTTTGTACCGTGTGATCTTTAGTGATTTGTCTGTCAGTTTAGCAGTCAAGCTTGCCAGGCCAGCAGCTTAGCAGTATAGTTAATACCTATAGTGTGTCAATGACAGCTGTCTGAGCAGGGATATCGCAGGGAGTGAGTGATTAGATGACTGAATAAGAGACTGCCCTTGACTTGCAAAGCTCTTTGAGTAGCTTCACTTTAACTAAGCCACTTCAGCACATGCTCATGTGTTTGTGTTTACCCTCTAGACTGTGTAGTATGGGAAACTGGCTATTTACATGCACACTAAGTCACAGAGAAGTCCTACTTTTAGAGTTAGGGGGCCTGCGGGGCCTCGGTTGTATATGCAAATAGAAGTCTTCAATATTCATTTTGCCAACCAGACACCATGTTTTAGCCTGTCCTGTTTTAGGTTCAGTATGTGGGTCATTGTGCTCAGCTTGTGCTGTGCTACTACAGACACAAAACTGTTGTTGTGAGTTACACAGGGCCTTACAGAGTTTACATTTAGTACTTTACTTAAGTACATAATGTGCCGACAACAACAACACATTGCACACTTTTTAAGCCTGTGCAGCCAAGGCCATGCTAACCATGCTTTCAATGCCAGGGCTACTAAAAGCAGGTCAACCAGGACAGCTGTCCCGGGCCTAGAGTCCAGGTGGGACCTAAAGGTGCCCATACCTAATGATAAACTATTTGGCAAGTACAACCCGTGACATCCAGCTTGTCTTTAGCCTCCAGGAATACTTACAGCAGCACTGCTTAGAATCTGCTCAGGTAGTTTGAAGAAATTGTAGAAATTGTAGCTATCAGTCCAAATAAAAATGGAAGGGCTCTTTTTCATCCCTCTTTTCCTCTCCAAATCCCCTCTTGCTTAGTCACCAAGACTTGGAGACTGCAGGGGTAATGAATGCAGATGTCTGAGGCGATGACTGCTCTGAGGCGATTAGGAGAAATAGGGCTATTTGTCATGAGGAGAGCACTGCAGAGTGAAATCACAACAAGGCTGGCTGAGTGAGGATTTATCATGGCCCTGGCATAGTTAGGTTCAAGGTAAGCCTGGGACAAAACTTGAAGCCATGGGCCCCAGTTAGGACTAATGAAAATGACCGTTCTATTACTTGATCTCTCTGTGGGCCTCATTGGGCTTTTGAGCTGGGACACGTGTCCTTTTTGTCCCTGCTGTTCCTCTCGTCCAAAATGTTTCTGCTCTTCTCACATTCATAATGAGAAAGGTGGAGTAGTGGCTGCCTGTCAAACCCCAAGTATCAATACAAAGTGGTTTCATCTTGTCTTAATAGTCATTCTAAGAAATGAGAACATGTCATGCTGTATACAGCCCATCAAACTTTGATATAGGCTTTTTAAATCTTAGCACAGCTTTAGACTCTATATAGATGAAAGCGCTAGACTCTATATGTATGAATGCACTGTGGAAGTGTTTAATGCTTGCAGTCTATCGGCTGTGTTGTTGTTCTGCTCCTCCACAAAGAATTGTTTTGACAATTCTGCCCTATAAATGGAGGCTAGATGCACAACAGGTGGAGGTCATCTACTAGATACTGCTGCCAATGTAGAAGAAAACTAGTATTCCAATCAAAGGGCTGATGCTTTGCTCCTCTGTTCTTGACACAGGCGCAGAAGGGCTTGTGCCTGTCAAAAGCGATGAATGTTATACTGTCGATTCACAGCTTTTCATGCTTTCAAACTGATAGAACAACTGTGGACAAAGCTCCATAAAGAAGAAATTTACAAGACAGCATTAAATACTGGCAACTGACACAGAAGGTTGCCAATAGTGAAGCCTAGGGGAGCATTAACTACGTTACCAGTCAATAGAGCCAACAGAGGGGGGGCTAGTACACTGAGAGAGAGTGATTCTGCAGAGGAGAGAAAGTCGTAGGCAGCGCATATAAGGAAATGTGAAAAAATGTGAAAAAGGTAGAGAAAGGAGGAGATCAGTAAGGAGAAAGCGTTGATTCTGTTATTCATGCTCACTGAGGTGTGAAGAATAAGTGGAACAGCTGTGACACCATAATAAACACATACACAAATACAGCGCTGATATACTGTCAAGGTTTATTAGAAATAACCAGAGTAGAAATGAAACAAATACACGGAAAAATACCTGCACATGTATTCATATTTGTGTATTACAGAACAGGGTTTTATTAAAAGCACGACTCTCTCTCTTTCTGTCTCTCCCTCTCTCTCCATGTGTGTGTGTTTGCTCGCAGTGTTTTGTATTGCAGCGCAGCATTGTGAGAGCACAGATGTGAGCACAGTAGTTCATTATACAGCATTGAAACAGCTTTGATTGTGCCTTTCACTGGTCTCGAAATAGCCCTTTTCACACATACAGTCATTGGATTGTACTGTATTGTATCACTGGATTATATTTAGGGTGTGAGTTACATTTGTTGGAGTGTAAGTGAAAGTGATTTATTGTGCTCGCTTGTTTTCTGTTGTGTTATGCAATGAGTTCTTCGGCCAAAGACGACTTTATCTGCAGGATATATTTAGTAGAAGATTTTTTTTTTTCACATGGCTTTCTCTTGTGTTTTGTCATGTTATGCTGTCTTATGAGTTATTCATCACTTTGTGGTAAGGGGTTATATCCACTACAGTGAAATAAGCACTGTTATTTCACCACTGTAGTTTATGTTCTTTTATGAGTTCATATAATTTCACTAGCTCTGGTGAGATTTCTGCTATTGCAAAGACCCGGGTAATTTTGTCAGTATAACCATAAACAAACCACTGATAAAGTCCCAAAGCAGCTCTAAAGCCATGAATCTGTTATTTTTCCCAGCCTGTACAGCAGTGTACCCTTGTTGACAAGACAGGCATCTGAGCAAAAGCAGTGTTAACTGACACAAAGTTTAAGGGAAAACAGAGGTGACTGTAGCTGCAAATTGCTCGTCCAACACTTCCTCAGGTGCATAGAAAGTGTTAAAATTGGCAGAGATCACATTGACTTAGTCCTGTGAAAAATATGTGTATAACTGCAAGATTTTGGTATATGCATCACTTACATGGACTGACTGTCACTTACGTGGACCACCACCTGTCTAATACTGAACACACTTGTAGCTCTTTTCGATTGTAGGAATTTAGCGGTGCATGCCATGCTGTGAAGCCTATTTTACAAGTTCAGGAATTGCTTCCATAGGCTACAACATGGTTCCAGATAAGTTCATCAAGTTCATTCAACTTTATTTAGAGCCTCAAATTGCTGGATAAAATTACTAGTATCTAATTTCGGCCCTGCTGAATTTACTACAGTTTGAGTACCAGGAACCTTAAGGAGGAGCCAGCAGTGCTGTAATCTTGATTGATAAGTCCATTAAAATGCTGTGCCATTATAGGACTAAAACACAAATGCAGCCAACGCCAAACAACAAACTGTGAAGACAAACAACAAGACAATGAAAATTTTAAGCTGGACAAACAAAGAGGCACATGCCCTTATCAGTATTTGGAGAGAAGAAAGTATTCACTGGGAGCTGAATGAAAAAAGTGCGTTTAAAAGTGTGTTTTTGAAGCTCTTTAAAGTCCTCCACATTTGGTTCTTCATACATGGTTCTTCATACAGTTGATTCGTCATACTCTTCATACAGTGGGAGAAGAAACAAAAGCCAATCCCAGAAGTTAATGGATTCTGAAAAGTACCAGGTTACGGAAAGTTTTCGATCACCCTTGATAGTCAAAAAGCATTACTGGAACGCTTATTGTTGACTGTGGCACACCAGAGTGGATCATAGTGGGTTTATGAGTGGGTTTTGAGACTGTTCAAATGTAAAGAAGTTAAGCTCAACCCAAGTACCATGCACATAAGCACCTTGACAGCAGGTGCTGAGTGGAAAGCTCAACACATTCACTTTCCCATCAAGGTTTTCATCCCTCAGACCTTCCAGCTGTAAGCCACTTCTATAACCCCTCCACTCTTCAACTAAACTGTCAACAAATGTCCAGTGGTAAAGGCAATACAAAGCAAATGATGTCATATACGGTCAGTCCTTGCATCAACTGCTCAAACAATCAATAGCAGAAAGAAATGTCTTCAGTGTTGAGACGTCAGTCTTTTTTCAGAGGGCATCACACTGTAACAGCAGTTTGGACACAAGCTCTCCTGTGAGATGTTTTGTTTCCTACTTTCCCTTGTGTCATGACTTATTCATACCCATTTCTCTGTGCTTAGGGGTTATATCCAGGTCGAGGGGTTGCGGTAGGAGTTAAGTGTTATTTTTGCTGTAAGCCACACTGTAACAACAATACAAGAAACCCGATGAAAGATGAGCTCACCACAGTCCCCAGGCCCCCTGCCAACCCTGGCTGAAGGTCACAGAGCTCCTAGTGCAGAGCCTGTTTGAAGTGGGTTTGTGTCTGAGAGAGAGAGAGGGGGGGGGCAGTGAGTGTGTGAAAGAGAGGCAGATGAATTGAGAGAAGGTAAACAATATGGAGAGACAGAACAAGACAGAGGAAGCTCTTGGTTGTTTATATATACATCACTCTGTTGCATGGGGGCAACGCGAGCTTGCTGTTATTCTAGTCGGGGTTGTCACACGGGGGACATGACAAACAACCTGCCTGTAACACCACATCATGTAGGCCAGGACGGGGTTAAATATTCATATCTGCCACAGCAAGCAGGGCAATAACAGGCTGGTATCCCTGTGCATTAGGAGGCTGAAGGGGGAGAGAAGTACACAATATCACCTCTTCTTACCCAAGCACAGCAAATTCTAATACTATTGCTATTACCTTTGCTATTACTATTACTCTACTGAGCTGAAAGTGTAGTTTCTGTGTATTGTAGACTAAAAACATGCCTTGGAGACCGGAGGGTGAAATAGTCTAAGAGGTTTTCAAACTTTTTCATGTTCCAAATCCCCAACTTGACATCCATTAAGCCACGGACCCCCATCTGAAGTGATTTTGCCCTGGGAACCCTTACATGGAAATACATTTTGGTTTATATTGAGAATTGAATCATTTAGATGTCATACTTGAACACTGACATATATAATTTTAAAATACTCATGCATTTTTTGTATCACAACAATATCTAGTGAATAAAATTAAAGTTAAATCAGTCTGTTTCCCATTTTGTTAAAGGACCCCCTAGAAGCTCCTCAAGGACCCATGGGCGGTTCCTGGACCCCCATTTTGAAAACCAGTGGTCAAGGAACCCCTACTGTAGATCAGCATAAACTCAGCATACGATGTACATATGCAGAGCTCAGTGGCAGTCAGCTGTCTTCTGTAATGAGTCTCGGTTGAATATTCAAGAGCCTGAAGTTTTTAATGCTATTTTATGTAGGGTTAGGATTAGGTGACATGGATATTGGTAGGAAAATAAAACTTTTTTTTCTTTTATTTTCCCAACTTCTGAAAAGCTGACCTTTGGTAAGTTTCCTGGAGGACACTGATGGTACTTGTCTCAGAGTGAATTATTGATTTCGTGTTGTGTTGAAGTGAATACCCTGTAGTATCTACAGCGGCCCGTGCCCTGCTTTCTGCCCGGTGCCCATTTAGTTTCCCCAAAAAAAGCTGAGAAAAGTGGCACATTCCTATCTCAGCGGGAGCACTATTCTTAGAGCCTTGCAAAGGGTGTCAGTCACTGTGCTGTACAGTGAAACACAGGTCAAAACAGACTCATGCACACATACACAAATGCACATACAAAGCACACAAATAATTACACACAAGCATGCAGATATGTAAGTGTGCAGCACAGACATGATGTCATATGCACCCAGAACAAAATTCACCACATAGAAACATATGCACACGAGCCCACATAGACATGCACTGAAACAAATGCACGGACGCTCACTCACACACACACACACACACACACACATAAATGAATCCACTCCCATACTTCCTCTGTGTCTGCGCTGCTCCCACAGCTCCACACATTCTAAGTTGGACCAAGTGAGGCCAAACTGTGCCAAACCAGGCTGATCGGTGCAATGAATGCTTCCCAGTTCACTGTTTTCACACAGACTCGTAGTGAGGTTCACATCGTGGAGTCTGAGAACTGAAGCAAATAAGAGCCTTCTGAAATCCATCACTGTCACTTGCACTGTAAATTGCAGCATACAGCAGACAATAAAATCTGGTAAGGGTTATTTCCCTTCAGTTGCTGAGTCTTAGGTGTAGCAGAGAACAAATAGATGGTGACAGTGTATTTGTTGCATTTGTACTCCATGAGATATTGCTGAAGAGTCAGGTACAGGCTGCAGAGTTTCATTCGTGTGCAGTCATTGCACAGCGACTATCCGAGTGACAGTTTATAGCCTACTGCTCTGAATCTTTTGATCCTCCCCCAGTCATCCACGCTGGCATTTGAAATATGTGTTATCAGGCTCATGCTGAGGTGGTCAGGACATGAGCCAGGGGAATTGTACTGTTGCAATTGTATAGTATGTTGTAGCATGCCCGTCATGTTCTGCTGTGCTACATACACAGCCTAGCTTGTAATTGCTCTGAGGTTATGGGGTTATGAGGCAGAGGATTGGCACTGTGCACTGTGCCAAGCTGTGCAGATGCACCATGTACAGTCTAGCCTGTGGTCTGAAGAATTGGAAGCAAAAGGATTGGCACTGTGTGCAGAGACAGTCTGTTCAGAAGCGCTGTACACAGGCTACACAAATATGCAGTTGCGTTCATTTTGAGGTTACAAGTTGGGGTTATGAGGCAAAGAAATTGGTATCTGTGGTATTAAGCTCTGTTATACTGTTGCCCAGCAATTCATAAACTTTCTCAGTCTGGGACCAAAACTGAGCACATTTAGTCTCCATCAAGGGCTCTTTAAAACTTGCAGGAAGCAAGGCTGCAACCCAGTTGTGGTCTTGACTCATGGTTTACAAAATAGCATTACAGGATGATTTAAGTCTGTGGTGTGAACTTCAGTACAGTATACTAAGACAGCCTGTTGAAGGACTGTATGCAGGCTAGCATGTGAGACTTCCCAACCTGGGGTTAGGGAAGGTAAAAGGAAAGGGATTGGCACACTTTCTGTGCCATGTCCTGTTGTACTGCTCCTGCTACACGGTGATGTAAATTTAAGGATTTGGGGCACAAACGCTGCAGAGATTTAAAGACAGAGGGTTGGAGGGAGTAAATCTGCCTCTCCTTTCTGTCTCTCCTTCTGCTTCTGCCTGTGTTTGCTCTCTAAATCTATGAAGAGCAACAGCAGTCTCTCCTCTCTGCTGCAAGGAAGCCAAAATCCTCCCTCTTGAAGTTCACATAGGCATGAAAATGCAGGGTTGCTTACTATTCTGCCTGCAAGTGTAATGTGTTCTGTGACTTTGGAATCAAACTTTGCCTGTATAGCTGTGCAAAATAAATAAATAAATAAATAAATACACAAGTATTGTGCTTTTTTGCAACACTGTATCAATTCTTAAGCCCCTTGTATTGATATGTATCATTCATGCTCTTTATTTAGTTTTAGGGCTGTATTAAGCAAGTGCATTGTGCTAATTCTGTGTTAATAAATTAGAATGTCCATACCCAGGTGTTATGCACAAGGTCAGATTTTAAGGTCTGTTCATGTATTTTCAGTCAGTTCTGTAGAGTGTTGCATTGTGTCATGATATAAATCATATTGTGACCCATGTATTGTGATATGTATTCTATCTAAAGGTCCTTGTCAGCACCCAGCCCTGTTTCCCTGAGACATTCAGCCTTAGAAACAATTTTAAGTAGTTTTGCTGAAGTTCATCTCACTGTAATGAGATGTAAAGCAGGAGTGTGTGTTTTCCTTCAGGATTCAGACCAAAGGAAAGACACATAAAAGAAAAATCTGTTAATATATTTTTCTTAGTGCTTGCATTACTACTGGCAATGTAAATTACCACTGACACTCTCCCTGACAATTAGCCATCTTGCCTACACTTTAAGCTACAAACAGCTCAGATACATATTGTGATGAGCATGACCAGTTATCATCGTATATCATGCTGTATGCCTTGTCAAGCCAGCCTCAGCTCAGACATACTCCACATAACACACTATCATTGTCCTGATGATGGATGTATGCATGAGGCGTCTCTGTTACTGAGTGTGCAAAGACACAGAGAGCGTGTTCCCGTTTGTGTGTATGGTCTGTTTCTGCTCATGTTCATGATTGCATGTGTACGAGTGTGTGTGTGTATGTATGTGTGTGTGTGTCTGCATGTGCATGTAGTATGTGCCATGAATGACAGAGCGGCATCCACCACTGCTGAATTGCTTGTGTCTGCATGATGCACTGCCTGTCGTGTGAGCAGTTGATCTTGTCATCTCGCAGTGATCACCTTGTCTTTCCTGTTATTTCATAGATAAATGAAGGGACAGACATGTCACATGGTGCAATGAAAAAATATTGGCTGACTTTGTACAACAAATGCTCCGTTCCTACACATTTTTTCCACTCTGAGTGGCAGATTTAAAAACATAATTACAAAAAAAGTATACTGGAAAAACCTTTGGGGAAGGCTTATGCATTTTGTCTCACTTTACGTAGCACTGTATGCAGAACGCCAGTAAAATGGATTGCTCTCATTACGAGTGTGTTATGAACAAGCAGTCTGTGATTGAAAAGCTTTATTTCATGCTCGACAGACTTGTAAATGAGGGGTTGTGTGTAGTGAAGGGAAGAGATTGGTGTGTGTGTATATGTGTGTGTGTGTGTGTGTGTGTGTGTGCGCGCGCAAGTGTGTGCATGTGCCTTTGTGTTATGGTATTGTGTGCACTGAGAGGTGGTGATGGGCTTTTACAAATCACAGTGTGTAGGGGAATACACTTTTCCTGGGGTATTGTATGCATTATTGCTGCATATAAACATGAGTAAAAATAGTAAAGTACCAGTAGTTGTTTTTGTAGGTCATCCATTGTATATCCCATTGTTATCAAAGGTAATGGGCCATCCTACTGAAGATACAACTTCTCACCAGCAGCTGTCCATGTTTTGCTGCCTCCACTTTGCTGTGTGATCATCATAGAAATCACCTAAGAGCTAAGCTGCAAACTCCCTCAATTTTGAAGCCAGTTGGATTTTCTGTTGGCCTAGGGTGACAAAAATGGCGCAAAAAGAGGAATTTCTCCATAGACCGCTATTATTATCAAATTATTATCTTAGGTAAAACTATTAAACTGTTTCCAATATTCAGCCTCTAAAATTAAGATAAAGAGTCTTAAGTTTTGCATGTTGCTTGCTTAAAACTGGCAGCACAGCCTGGTTTACTGTTAGCTGTTAGCATTACAGTAAGCAGCGTTAGTATTAGCACCTAAACTAGCCTCATCTGCTGCTCAAACAAGTTATAAAGAAGATAATATAACATAATCTGAGTCTGCATTTATCAAAGGTGTACTTACAACACAAAAATGCCCACAATCTTTGGTTGCTTAAGGAGCTACTAGCTATTTTGGACTCTTACTTTGACTACCAGTATGACTCAAGAAAGATGCTGCTTCTGTAGAACACAATCACGATGTTCCTGTTTCTGTTCCTATACTCATGGCAGCAAGTTTTCTCCCATAAGCTGATATTTCTATGAAATAACCCGCCGACATATTGGACTCAGCCAAAAAAATTGCCCCAACGTGCAGTCATATGGGGTTGCCACCTCTCCTACTTCTTATATGATATCTATGGTGATCATTTGTGCCTTAGGTGGGATTTTGAGAGACTGTAGCGCTGCATGATACCAATCCCCCAAATCCTGCACCACGGCATTGTAAGAAATGGGACCTCTGTGACGGCCACATCTGCTCCTGTTTTTGCTCTTCACACAAGCTCAGAGTGCAGACAGGCCCAGCTTTCCACCAGAGGAGCTGGGCCTGCTGCAGCACTGTAAAGCTGGAGAACTGCAGCTCTTGCGGGGCTGTAATAGAGGTCAGTGTTGGCTGTGTGCCACGGCCAGTATCTTACATAAACCACCACACTGAGGAATGTGTCTGGGCACACTTCACAGGAAGTACACACACACACACGCATTAAGTGCTGCGGCGCATAGACACACACACACACACACACACACACATGGCAGGAGGAGTAACATTTCTTTCTGCTTGGTCCCTGTAGTGCTGATGTTTGACGCACACACAAATACGCACACATTGTTTTGGGTTTGCAGCAGCTACCAATTAGGAAAGCGCTCCGTCTCTGTTGACCTCCTTGCTGTCTCTTCTGTCACTGTCACACACACCATGCCTGAGTGTGTGAGAGCGAGGTCTAGAGAGAGAGACAGAGACAGACAGGATGAGAAGAAGCAGGTACAGCCGGTTGTACAGAGACGACGACAGACAGAAACAGAGAGAGAGAGAGAGAGATAATAAAGAACAGCGAGGGAGTCGCCGAGCTTTTTGGTCCCCTCTCCTCCTGTATGAAACCATTATTGCTACCTCAGTCCCATCTCGTCTCAGCTGGTGGTGACATTATCATTGAGTCAGCCTGCGTCCAGTCAGGCCATTTCCTACAATGAGCTAATGTGCTGCGATGGTCACTCAGGCCTGCTGACTCGCCCAGTCCTTGGCTGAAATCGATACCATAGCGGCCATTAAGAGCCGTAGCAGTTATTTAGCTGTCTCTCTGCCTTTCTGCGGTCTCTTCTAACTATATTATTATCTGTCTCGTTCTGCACTGTAATTCTGTCTGTCCCTGCTTGCCTCTGTGCCTGGATGATTATTATCTGTCTTGCTGTCCAGGTCTGAGTGTCTCTGTTTCTATGTGAGCTCCCATCTTCTTATACCATAACACTTGTAAGATCCCCTCAATTATTTTCAATCCCAGTTAATCTATTGATTATTTTTTTGATTAATTGTTTGAACATTTTGTTCAAACAGTTGTTAAATAATGTCAGTTGTTAAAAATAATGACAAATGCCCATTAGGATTTAGCAGAGACCAAGGTGATGTATTCAGAATGCTTCCTTGCAAAAAACAAAATGGTTTCATTTTATATTGATAAGAAACAGAGAAAAGCAAGCAAATCTTACATATGTTTGTATCAAATATGTAAAACAATTATTTGATGATTAAAATTCCAATTGATTAGTGTTTTGGGGTCTTGATGAGTCGTAGGACCCGTTCTGTGGCAGTCAACTAATCAATTAAACAACTAAAAGTTTCTTTACTACATGGCTGTCTCTCTCCATTTCCTCATCTTTCTCTCATCTTTCGTCATCTTTCTCTGTCTCCCTGTCTTTCTCTGTCTCTCTCTCCCCACTCTATCTATCTATCTATCTGTCTATCTATCTATCTATCTATCTATCTATCTATCTATCTATCTATTTATCTATCTATATCTGTTTCTCTGTCTGTATGTCTCTGTCCTTGGTTTTTGTCCCCTCTCTCACTTTTCCTTCAAATTTTCAGGCAAAAGGGTTATTAATGACTCGGAGGTCACCTGGCTTCTTTTCCAAAGAAACAGTTGTAGCTTTTTTGATAAATCTGTTGAAAAATGTCTTTATTTCAGAGGGAGCGTGCTGCTGCACTCTGCACTCCTATCAAGCCATGGCTCGACAAAATATTCCAGTTTTGTGTTGAGCAGCTCAGAGTGAACAGTCAAGTTTGAGTAATCGCTGATTGGCACTGGGGATTGCGGTTCTAGTGGAGTTTGTAATGAATTTAGGATTATGACTGACTTCTGTTTTTTAGTTTTCAGTGTGTGTGTGTGTGTGTGTGTGTGTGTGTGTGTGTGTGTGCATGTGAGTGCATGATTCAGCGCTCAGCACTCTAGCCTCTATCTAATTAGCTCATTTCCATCCGTAGTCAACGTGATTAAATGTTTATGTTATGACTGTCAAAGCAGCGCAGTGTTTATGCAAAGCTGTAAGCGTCTTTCCTCTACAGTAGTTTTCTCCCTCTTTGACCTCTCAGTTCTGTTTACCAAAACAAAACTCCCAACTCCCTGAATTTCCCTTCATCCGCAGTAACTTGGATATTTCTCATCTTTTTGTGTCTCCCCCCGCCCCCCAAATCTATTCTCATTCCACTCGCGATTCCTTTTTAATAGATGCATTAGCAGCCATACAGGTATCTGACTGGAGAGGGAGTGAGTGCTTTAATGTATTCCAGAAGTTAGTCAAATTTAGTTTGCCAAAACAACTCCCATGCATATTCAATATGCGACTTCACCTGCCGTGTCTCTTCTCTTCTCTTCTCTTCTCTTCTCTTCTCTTCTCTTCTCTTCTCTTCTCTTCTCTTCTCTTCTTCTCTGACTCTCCTCCCATATAATTTTACTGGAATGGGATTTACTGGGGATGTGGGCACATCCCTTTTTACAGACAGAAATAGATGCTGTCCCTCAGCTGCAGCCTGAGCCATAGTTGAGGCTACTTCCAAGTTCCTGAAGCCTCTTATTTTAGATTTTTTTTTTCCCAACAGTCTCACCAATCAGAAGTAATATAACATTGCATCAAGCTAGGGCTGGGGAATATGGACAAAATCAAATATCCTATCTTGGCCAAATACCTCAATACCCACATTGTGATGATATCATAGGATTGATGTGATGACCAAGCAGGTAGAGGCAAACAACAGAACAGCTACAACAGTCTAATGAGTCTTTTAATTGTAATATCTAGTCATACATCACAATATTAATATAATATCAACATTAACATCAAGCCTGTAGTCCTATATTGCAGTCAGTCCTATCTGGCATCAGTAAATTATCATATACCAACCAGTTTTGAGCCAATGTTTAACTGAAATGCAAAACTGCAAATCTGCAGATCGAATCAGTATAACGTGACCAAATCTTAAAATAATGAAAACTAAAGTGATTTATTTGTTTGTTTACCAGCAGTGGAGTCGTGTGAGTGAGAAAGAGACAGATAAACATATAGCCGCGCTGCCAGATGCTAATGAGGGATATCCGATGACATCACCAGCTAACTGCATCTGCAGAGCAGCCCCTCCCCCCTCCCCCTGGAAATTACACGGCTAATATATAATGTGCAGCAGCATTACAGTTTGGTCAAAATGTGCTGTGCTTTCCACTGCTATTGTAACAGCAGTGATATTCTGCACAGTGGATCATGTCAAACAGGCTTGTTCTGGTTGCCTTCATGACTGACTGCTGTGACACACTGAAGAGATAAAAGTGTGCCAGTGCATGCGTGTGTGTGTGTGTGTGTGTGTGTTGCACCATCTTGTTACCCTGGATTTAACCATGTGCCATCTGTTGAGG
>OMKZ01026245.1:0-10495 GCA_900302535.1 Neoniphon sammara
GGATCTTAGTTGTTTCATCCTGGATAGTGGCCCTGACACTTGCCAGCCCACGCTCCCCCTCGATCCGCTTAGCGTACAGTCTCAGGGTGCTGGACTTGGGATGAAACCCTCCATGCGTTGTGAGGAGCTTCCTTGTCTTGATATCAGTGGCTTCAATCTCCTCCTTTGGCCAGCTGATTATACCAGCGGGGTATCTGATGACTGGCAGGGCATATGTGTTGATAGCCCGGACCTTGTTCTTTCCATTCAGCTGACTCTTCAGGACCTGCCTTACTCGTTGTAGGTATTTGGCTGTGGCTGACTTTCTTGTAGCCTCCTCATGGTTCCCATTTGCCTGTGGTATCGCAAGGTATTTGTAGCTGTCCTGAACATCTGCAATGCTTCCTTCTGGTAGTTCAACCCCGTCAGTTCTGATTGTCTTTCCTCTCTAAGATCCAGGAATACATCCTGAAGATAATTCCAGGTACAACAACCGAGGTCTCTGTCCAGAAGAGTGCAGTCCTAGGAACAGCTAAGATACTGCTCAGAACCCTCAAACTCCCAGGCCTCTGGTAGAGGACCCGAGCTTAAGGAAGAAACAAAGACACACCATCCCTATATATATACATATATATATACACACACATATACATATGTGTGTGTGTGTGTGTGTGTGTAAACAATTTGGAAAGAGAAAGAGAGAAATGTGTTTGTGGTTTATGACAACTTTTGTTAGTATGAAGAGAGAAGCTAAAACAAAATTTAAGATGGGGAAAATTAAAGCATTTGGCATCAAGACTTGTATGAAAAACTTGTTTGTCATAACCACACAAATCATTTGACACCTAACATGTATCCCTAGGTAAACTGTAGCACAAGAAGCCTACCTTAATATTTTCAGATTTTTTGATTGTAGTTGTTAGCCTAACCCTTATCAGTGATTATGCTCAGTGGGCAACTTTAGTGGAGAGAGGCAGATCTTTGCTCCGATATACCCAATGTATGCAGTTATATCAGACCAATAATCCCATAACTTAGCATCAAAGTGTTATATTTTAGTCCCTTCTAAGGTTATGAGAATGTATGATGTAACTGTGCACTAGATCAACATTCTGATTGGCCGAGTGCCTTGCTGGCATGGATTCTGGCTGATGACTGCTAAAGACAACAAGGAAGCTCAGTGTTTACAAGACATCCTGGAGACATACCCCTTCTAAACACACATGCACGCACGCACGCACACACAAACACACACACACACACGCACATGCACACGCACACACACAGTTTGCTGTAGTGTTAATGTTGTTTTGGAATAAAAGACTGCCTCAGAACCACTGCACCAACCATGAATAATTGTCTGTATGTAACATGTCAGACTGACAGGGTGTTTCTGTGGATTGGAAACAGCTTGGGTCATAAACACAAGACAGGATTAAGTGGAAAGGGACACATGTCATCTGTGTAGAATAAGAGACAGACTCAGCAGACAAACCATGAATCCTACAGCAGAAAAATGCCTTCAGCAAGAAAAACCTAAAATAAACAGAAAAATCCTACATCAAGAAAACCTTCAGCAAAAAACATTTAAGGCAGAAAAATCCTACAACAGGAAACTTCTTCAACAGGAAATATTTCTGGCATGAAACACCCTCAAGAAAAAGTACCAGTACTGAACACAAGGACATCAACATCAGGACCAATCCTGCTGGACTGTACTGGCTCCACAACCAGTACAGTCATCAACTACTAACATCATCATGAACCATGGAGGGATAAAGAAATGTTTAATCGAGTACACGAGTACTCGTCAAGCATACCATAAAGGTTTACAAAAAGGTTTACAAAAAAAATCGTTTTGCTTACCCCACTTCGTTAAAGTAAAATGTATCTTAACTCATCTTCTAGATGTCATCATTGTAAATTTTGAAGGCATGATAGTACCATTAATCACGGTATTTTGGGCCACAATAATTGTACCATTAACATTTGAACAACATTTGTTGTATCAGAACAACAACTGATACAATAACCGATAATAATTTAACATTTTTGTATTTTAAAAAGCTATATCATAAGCTGTAGTTTCTGCACAGCTGAGGGTAAGAAAGGTTAAGATGTAGTGAGCAAAGATGGATGATTTAATATTCCATATCTCTGACTTAACCAAATCTGACATCACTATTGTAAACATAACAAAAATCCAGCTTGTAGCCCCACTTTTAAGATTTGTAACTTGCAGACTTTTTCCCTCTTCTCAGTAAAATCGAGTTTCTTGTGTGCATGTAAACATACTTTCATTTAGCTACACTGCGTGGCTAGCTTGACTCCATGAGCACAACAACAGCATGGTTCCTCTTCTCTCAGATTACTGGCGGATCGCAAACAACTTTAATGTGCACACCACCACCTACTGTATCGGCTCTATTTATCGGCTGTAATTCCCATTATCTGTCAAAAATTTATCGGACCCGATACATATCGTGCATCCCTAATAAGTAGCATTTTATTTTATAAACCTTAATGGTAACAACTACAAAATTGTTACCCCCAGACTTTTTGTGTTGTTACCCTGTAATTATTTTGTGTGTATCCCATCTATAATTACAAAATAGTTACATTGTAATTTGCGGGCTGTAAAATGAGGTGCTACAGTAACATATTTACCAGCATCCTTCCGGACAAAGACAACAGCACCCCACAGCTCACTGACACCCCAGGGTGTTGTATGGAACAAAGGCTATCTATGTTTCCGAGGATGAATCATCCCATTGTATAGAAAAAATAAATAAATAAATAAAATAAAAAAAAAAACACAACTGCCCCATCATCTGATCTGTTAAAAGGGTGTTATAAAAAGAAAAAAAAAAACAATCCACCCTGAAATGTTTTAAAACTGTTTAAAAACAGCCCTTGATCATGTTCACTGCATTTCTGAGTCCCTTCTGGTGTTTTGTGTATTTTTCATGTTCCCTTGGATAACACCTGGGCCCGGTGTTCCCAGTAATATAAAAGCACACCCGATTCTATCGTGGGAGAGAAGAGGGAAACTCTGCTCCCAACTCTCCACACTCCCCATCTTGGTTTTCATTTTCATTTTCATCACCCAACACTCCACTCACTATTTTCCATCCATGCATACACGCTTGATGATTGTCAGTTACAGGGCTTGGTGATCTTCATTTCACAATGCCATTAGAGGCTTAGATCTGTCATCTTTCAGGGAAACAGACCTCCGTGGTTCAGTACAGAGTCATCCTAACATATAAGACCGACTAGAGCTCTCAACATAAACCAACCCGAGAAAGACCTTAGGATGGTGTGGGAATGGCTTGACGAGTGCTATGGCTCCCCTGAGGACCCAATGCCTTCCCCAAAATATCTAACAACTAGAAAGGGCACAAAGAAAGTGCAGCACCCACATGCTGCATGTCTGACAGTGAAATGCTACAGGACCAATAATGGGTGAACATTTTTCCATCCGTTCAACCTTGCAAGGTCACTGAAGTTCAGAGGTCATGTGACCAATAGAAAGGTCATATATAACTTAGTGTTTAATACAGTCCCTCCAGGATTTTGCGATTTTGCAATCCCAATAATTTATACAAACTCAAGCATTCTCCTTTTGAGCTCGCAATTTTGCTAAATTAGACCTTTCCACAGCAAATGTATTGTGTACGTAATCCCTCTAAAACAGATAGGTCATCGACAAAGCATAGCAGTCAGACAATGGCTAAGACTGCAGAATGAAATAGAGGGCCCTGGGGAAGACATGTTCTAAGGAGCCGCTCTCACTTATCTGTTAACCCAGCCAACATAAATGGAGAACTAAAGAAAAAGGAGCCTGGTAGGGGCTGGTCACTGCATGAAAAGCCCCACTCTATCCAGAAGTCACAAGGCTTTTCTGAAAAGCCCTGCAGGAACGTAAAACCTTCTTAAAGGAAAATGACATCTGTTTCCAGGGTTGTGCATCATCAGCAAATTATGCAAAGAACTGTAAAACTGATGTCAGATATACTCCAGCGTTTCCCCTATATGTCTTCAGCAGTGGTGGTGATGAGCGCCACTGCTAAAACTTCACATTGTACATAATCAGGAGGAACGCAAACCACTTGCCCTTTCTCCTGGAGCTAGAAGAGAGCAAATGAAACAAACAGGAGCCCCCATCACACACACAGATACACAGACAAACTAGTGATGCGCGGATTGGCTCTCGACGTCATCCGAATCTGTGTGTAAGCATAAACCATCCACCTGCCACCCACCCGAATGAATTATTTTGTCTGATTTAGAGATCTGCACCCACATGGAACTGCATTTCACTCCACCTGTAGGCTACGTTGCTTTATAAATTATTTTGAGCAGCAACATTTAAACTGTAGTTATAAATTTGACAGGACAGAGGAAACTCTCCAGGGGAAATTAAACTTTTACCTTCTGAAATAATTTTGGGAGGACGGCTGCTTTACTCCAAACAGTTTCATTGTATGAACCTGGACTGTGTGTGACCTTTTTTGGATGTGTAGAAATAATCACTGAAGTTACACCGCTGAGGCATCGTGCCTAACTGCATACAGCATCTCTCTTTATGTGGATATCGTTTCTGCTGCAGGGGGATCGCTGCAAGACATTATTTTATAAACTCAAATAGTCAATGGCACACCTGTCAACACTCCCGTTTTCCCGGGTTCCTCCCGTATTTCAAGGCTATCTCCCAGCGCCCTCCTGTTTTACTGTTTCTGTCATGGCTCTGCTCTTTGGACTTGTTTTCTTTGTGCTTGGGACTCTTTATTATGGATTCCTTGTGTTTTGGTTTCCAGTTCCTGTTCTGTGTGTCCCTTCTGTTTCCCTGTAGCCCCTCCCAGCCTGTGTTCCCCTGCACACCTGCCTTGTATCAGTCTCGTCAGCCAAGTCCTTGTGTTCTTGCCATCCACACCCCTCGTTGTCTCAGTTAACCAATCCCAGTGTTTCCCTCCTTTTCCTAGTGCCTCCCTACTCCAATTGTGTCTTGTTCTTGTGATTAGTTCTGTGTATATATACCTGTCGTTTCCCTTTGTTCTCTGTCAGTTCGTTCATCTCTTCCTGGTGTTGCTGTCAATGCTTCTAGTGTTCCTGGTTCCTTGCTCCTTGTGTTTTTCTTCATGTAACTTTATTTTTGTACTAAATAGTTATTTCGTCAGTCCTCGTGTCTGCTGGCTCTTGCGTTCGGGTCCACCTTCCTTGCTACTCTGTGACAGTTTCTCCCGGGAAACTCACATAATTTGCATGCCCCTTACACTTAATCATCATACACAGATCCATAAGTTTTGTATGTTTGTCTGTCGTGCCCAAGTTGCCAGATCGCCTATAAAACACAATCTCCACACACCTACCTATCTGTCAACGCAACCTGGCAACCCACAACCCACAACCTGATTCAAGCTATGGATTCAAGGGGCGTGTGGGCAGGTGTTCTCTGTGCAGAGGCAAGCCAACTAACTAGATGTCGTCCAAATGTAAGTAATGTAAAGAAACATACAGAAATATAAAGAAAAAGAAGAGTAGCTAGAAGAAAACACATTATTGCATTGTTAGAAGTGACAGGTATGGTCAGTAGTAAATAGCACTCCCAAATAAATTATTTCTCAGCGGGATATATGTAAGTGTGATATGGTAACATATTACACTGAAGTGGGCTGGTTTTCGATAAATGAATGTTTATTTAAGTAAAAGTCCTTTTTCATCAAATGAAAAAGGCAACATCTATTTCTACAATAGCCTGAACACAGGCTAATACCTTTAGCTAATCCCTTCAAATTAAAATTCTCAATGTCCCAAACACAAACAAGGCTGTCCAACATAAATAATAAATGACCCTATATTCTGCCTGACAAAAAATGCAGCTTAAAATGTCACATTTTAGAGAATGTAATCAATATTAATATTAATGATGTGTTGTTTCAGCCACCCACAACTCATCTGTTATTAATCAGAATGTTCATTTTGGCTTTTTGCCCCGACAGTGGTCTGTAAGGCAGCTTCGTTATCCTCACCATGGATGTGTAATCGTCTCTGCCACAGCTAAGCAGCCACTTTTCTTCTCTTTGGTAACTAATCCAGCAATTCACTACCAACCGGTGTGCTAGCGCCACCACCACTTCTGCCAGCAACTTGCAAGAGAATATTGTGTTTATCACAAATCACTTTGGGTTGGTTGTCCTTCTGAGGCACTGTAGAAAAATGGCGGTGCAAGATGGCAGCCGACATAAAAGGAGGACCCGCCTCTTTTATAGATAAAAAGACTTATCATAACTTGTGAAAACTTGTGACTTATGAAAACACTATGATTCTTCATTTCTGGTTTTTACATACTAGTAAAAAGCGGAGGGTTATGCAGCATCATCCGAGGAGGGTAAAAACTTTTAAAATGGCTTTTGTTGTTGTTGTTTGCTAAAAATTATTATTGACATTTTTGTAGCAAAACATTAGAGACAGATATGTGCTGCATTGTAGAGTTCATAGGAATAAACCCTGTTGTTTTTCCAAAATCGTTGGCGCCGACTGTAAGCGGACATTTAGTTCTTACACAGCTTTTAAAGCACATTTCTATCGGGTTCACAATGCCCTTGTTACTGCTACAGCTGTTGTTACAGATTTTAAATGTGCCATTTCACTGTGTAAGCGCCATTTTCACACTTAAAGAAGCATAGAGCTCAGGTGTTCAAAAAAATTTTCAAATACATAGAGCCTAAAAACTAACATTAGGAAATGATGAAAATATGACACAAACTTTTGCTTACTACATACCTGACACAAACAGTAAGTAGCTTATTAGAATCAGAATTATGGAAGAATTCAGCGTCTTGTGAAACAGACTCAGATGATTTTGGTGACATACTGTAAGTGATGGACAGAACTTTAAGTCCAACTGTTAGTCCAATTGTTAATCCCCTTGGCTCTGCTAAGAAAAAACACAAAGTTGTTGCAGTCTATCTTTCTGTAGCAAATTTACATGCTCATGTGCGGTCCAATACTGATCACATGTTCCTTGTCTTATTGTGTGGAGAGAATGACCTAAAGCAATTTGGAAGTGCTAAGGTTTTCACAGAGATGTTAGTAGATTTAAAAGATTTGGAGGAAAATGGAATAACTGTAGGTGGTGAAACAGTCAAAGGGGCTCTGTATGCGTTGCTGGTGATAATTTGGGGTCACACAGCATTGGTGGGTTTACTGAAAACTTAAGTCATTCTCAGTACTTTTGCAGGCACTGTGAAATCACGTGAAGTGAGTTTCAGATTGATAATCCAAATGTATGTGGTTGACAGCGCACCGTTGACAATTCTGCTGTTGGTGATCTACAAGCCGAAGACAGACAAGACAGCGAAGGCATATAAGTGAACTTGGTTTTCAGTGCTCTGAAATCTTTTCATGTTTGCCAGACTGGTCTCCCACCTTGTTTAGGCCATGACATATTTGAGGGTATCTTATCCTATGATGTTGCACTGTACATGAAGTATTTCATTAAGAAAAAGAAATGGTTTACATATTCACTTTTGAACCGGCGCATCAAGTACAAAGGATGCGGTGCTCTCACAAAGCCATGTGCTCTGAAGGTTCCAAGCTTTCGGGTCAAGCCATTCAGAACTGGAATTTCTTAAGGTTGCTGCCTGTATTAAAGGTGACAAAGTGCAAAATCCAGAAGATGATGTATGGCTGTTAACCCTCCATCTTAAAGATATTGTTGATATGATTTGTGCGCAAAAGATTTCACTGTCACAGGTTGCCTATCTTGACATTATAATCAAAGAATACTTGGAATCAAAAAAGTGTTTATTTCCAAAACACCGTTTCTTGCGGCACTATCCGGCACTAATTTTGAAGTTTGGCCCCTTGATCAGATTATGGACGATGAGTTTTGAAAGTAAACACAGCTACTTCAAGAGATGTGCCAGGCATTTGAAAAACTTTAAAAACATCTGCCTAACTTTATCTGAAAGACATCAGATGTATGCATATCTTTCAGCTGGGCCAGGATGCAGTCAGCTTTTGCAAGTCAAAGACAGTTGTACTTTTTACCCCCACCTTTACAGTGACACATGCAATTTAATTACCAGTGTTTCCACAGACATACAATATAAAGGTACATCATATAGAAAAAAGATGTCAAAAAAGATGAATCCATGGAGTTTGGAGAACTTCTCATTATTTTAATTCAAAATGATGCAGCTGTGTACATTGTGATCAATATAAGTAAAGCTGACTATCATTCTGAATACCATCTGTACTCAGTGACAAAACAGTACAAGGTTGCAATGTCTTAACATTAACAACTTGGTAGATCTTTTATCCGTTATCATCATACATTATTAACGGACACCAAGTCATTCCAGTGAAACACAGTGTATTGTCAAAATAAACATGATCTTGGCCACTGTGGTGGAGAATCTATACTAAAAGTGCATGTATGTGCCTAATAAAACTGATCAAGTTCTATTTGGTGAGAGGCGGCAGAGTTCATGACCTATGGTCATGAACTCTGGGTCATGAGAGAGGTCCCGGATACAAGCGGCTGAAATGAGTTTCCTCCGCAGGGTGGCAGGGCGCTCCCTTAGAGATAAGGTGAGGAGCTCTGTCACCTGGGAGGAGCTCAGAGTAGAGCCGCTGCTCCTCCACATCGAGAGGAGTCAGCTGAGGTGGCTCGGGCATCTGTATCGGATGCCCCCTGGACGCCTCCCTAGGGAGGTGTTCCAGGCATGTCCCACCGGGAGGAGGCCCCGAGGAAGACCCAGGACACGCTGGAGTGACTATGTCGCTCGGCTGGCCTGGGAACGCCTTGGGGTCCCCCCGGAAGAGCTGGAGGAAGTGTCCGGGGAGAGGGAAGTTTGGGTGTCCCTGCTCAGGCTGCTGCCCCCGCGACCCGGCCTCGGATAAGCGGTAGATGATGGATGGATGGATAGAGAATGTGAGGCAATCTACGACCCCAAAAATAAGAAAACAAAAGCATCACACTGATGAGTCTGACACAGACGAAGTCCCTCCAGAACGGAGAGCAGCAATCCAGGACACCTATGTGTGTATTAACTGGGATTTAAAATTCCTGCCCCTTGGAGAGATGTCAGAGAGGCAGCAGGAGAAGAAAGAAAAACTGAAGATAATGTCACAGAAACTGATGCAAATCCAGAGGAGGTCAAACTTCTAATGAACTTTCTACACACAGCGTAAACAAGTCAACCAGGAGAAAAATATAAAATACCTCCTGGAAGAGTGGCCGTTTTGGTTCAAAGAACTTGGCATGGCTGTCCACTTCAAGGTACTCACCAGAATTGGGGTTAAAGAAGCTTTCACACGGAATGTGGGGAAACGGCTCCTGAACTACATGAATACTGTTTGTGTGAACAAGAGCAGAAAGTTCTACAGGTTGTAACCAAGTTTAACGTGATGAGGGGAGAGCTGAGTGGTTGCTCTGAGACGTCAAAGAGATGATGCTGCTTCTGCTATCCTACTTTGATGACAAGGAAGACGCCATGTTCTTTTACGTGAAGAACACATGCCTGGCAGGGGAAGTACAGATGGACAAAGTTCACTTGACTCCCACCATTGTTGTGTGTGGTAAGTTTAATTTGTTTTTTCTTTGGTCTTTCTTTCATTCTCTCCTTTGTGTTTCTCTACTCTTTCTTCCTTTTGTCTCTCTTTTATGTCTCTTTGGACTAAAGTTCATGTTGCACAGTGTTTTTGTTGCTGTAAGCACTTAAGGTTAGTCACACATATACTGATTTCTGTATTGATGGTAAGCAATTGTACTGACCTAACTGAAAATTTAAAAACTTATGCTCAAATTGTTTTGTGAAATATTTCAGGAACACAAGTCTTGTTTTAATTTTGTTTGAATTATGTTTGTTGTTGATTTTTCTTTTTCTTTCTTTCTTTTTAGGACAATCCTGCTATTCTTCAAGACAGTTCATGTTGAGTGTGGATCAAAACATTGTACACGACAACATTCCCTCCTTCATCTCTGCCCTGTGCATGATGTTTGGGAGCTATTACTGCTTCAACATCCATTACTAGGGCCCTATAAATTCCGTTTTACTTTTTCCCAAATTCCGTTTTGTCCATTTTAATTTTTTGGAATTCCATTTTTTTAACCTTTTACTCATATTTTACCACAAAATAGTGCGTTTTTATGTTTATGAATAAAATGCACACTAAATAAATTACAAAGGACCTTACATTGATTGAGGCGACACAATCTTGCACTTTTCCTCAATACTGTATTGCTGCATCACGCAACACAACATTGCACTAAGTACTTCAAATAAAAAATGTTTCCAGTGAAAACAAATGACATAAAAAATTATAATAAAGTGCTCAATTAGCCTTTTTTCTTCAAGTGAAAAAATATGACTGTAAACAAAACAGTCAATTTCAGAGTTTGTACTTGAGTACATATTTTAAAAAATAAAGTTCTCAAGTAGCCTTTTTTCTTCAATGAAAATATACTTGACTTTAAACAATGTTAAACAAAGAATGTTGGCAAGAT
>OMKZ01026247.1:0-16071 GCA_900302535.1 Neoniphon sammara
TTAAAAATAAACATTTTTTTTTAGGGAAGCGTTAATTTGTGTCCTTTTGTTCCTTAAAAGATTCTGTGTATTTTATTAACTTACATCACTTAAATATTATTTTTCATGATGTGTATTATAGGGATGCGCCAGTACTGATACTGGTATTGCTATCAGTGCAAATACCAGGCTAAAATGGGGTATCGGCATGTGAGATTTCACCCCAGACTAATACCTGATACTAAAAGAGTGACATGTCAACAATAAACTATTTTGATTTTCTCCATTTCTGCTTTGGATTTCTCAAACGGCGGGAAGGTTTTATATCGATGGTTTTGTCCGGTGACCCCAAATAAAAGTTCCAGCCCACTCCATTCAGTTAAAGTAATGGATTGGATCGGCATTTGGTATCAGTCAATGCTTTAAGTTGTAAATATTTATGTCAAGGTAAAAGTGGGTAAACTGTACACTGAAAATAAAAGACTTACAGTTTTGTAGCATTTATCATAGACTTCAAACAAATCCAGAGAGACGAGCTGCGAGGAAACACAAGCTGCTCAGGAGCGAGAACAATATCAGCGTATTCATAATTTTTTAAAACCTTAACAAGGTATGTTTTGTTTCGAGTAAGTATCAGACTCCCGAAGGTACACTGGCGGCGGTAAAGTGAGAAACACGGCAACGCGCCGCTGATTCAGTATTGATGTTGTTTGCTCGGCTCGGTGTCGTCGCTCAGATGAATTATACACCAACACGCCGCCACCGTCCCGCTCATGCAAGGATTTCAATGTGATCCTGTAAAATTTCAGACGTGTGCAAATACTGAGCCTGTCTGGAGTTGTTTGAAGCACAAATTACCTCAAACCTTGAGACCTTGAAAACACTGATGAGCTCATCGCCCCGTCCCTGATAGTGTTTTAGAGGAAACTTATTGCTGGAAGCTTATTGTTTTCCTTTTTTCCCATTTCAGACCGGCTATTTTTTTGCAGTGCTGGACAGAACTGGTTAACTAGTTGGCTCTAGTTCCACTGTGAGGGCAAGTGGTTTTGATTTCAGCCTTTACATTTCAGATTTTCTGTCATAAATAGCTTTTGGCTTCCCGTGAATCAGCTTTGTCCTTCTAGGTTTGTACCAAAAAATGTCTTACTTTTCATAGAACTTGCATAGAAAAGATAAAAAAAAAAGATTTTCTCTCTTTAATTTTTTTTCCTTGTGAGGAGGTCTGTGAACCTGGTGAGAGTTACTGAATGAATGGTTTCATTTTCTGATCCTTTTCAATAAACAGTAATTGTCTCTAAGTGGAGCCATAAGTAGAGGTCAGACAGAAGTCACACTGACACAATCTGACACTGTCAAATTAAGTTTTCTATGCTAATGTACCCGGCTTGTTTTCTTGTCATCCGTCATTTACTGGACTGAAGGTTTTTGTCAGATGAAGTGTACTGTTTGTTGTTTAATCGCCTTGAAAAATGGCTTGTGAGGAATTGTGGCTCAGTGCTGCATTAAAGAGTTTTTAGATTCACACTTGGAAGACTTGCAGTTATGTTGAATCAGACGAGAGATAGACACAAATCACCAAAACTTCTATGATCATCTCTTCACTGACAACAGAGTGCATGATCCACTTATGTAAAGACCTTGATCTTGTTGAAAAGGAAGCGTCACCACTTCCAGACAGAGTCAACCGTCAGCTGATGTCTAGACTTTTGACTTTGCCCTTCTTGATCCCGTAACATTTCCATCCACTGGGGTCATGAGGTTGCCTTGGAAACAGGGTATGCATAGCGGCCCAGATGTTTTCGTCCCCCAGCTATTTTCTCCAGCTGCTCCTGGTGGGATCCCAAAGGGGCTCCCAGGCATGCTGGGAGATCTAGTCCCTCCAGCGTTTCCTGGGTTCTCCCTGGGGTCTCTTCCTAGTCAGTCATGCCCGCTTCACTTCCAAAGGGGAGATGACTGGGGGGCATCTTTAACAGGTGCTCAAACTACTTTAACGGCCTCTAATTGTGGGAGAGGAACGGCTCAAAACGAGGTCCTCTCAATTCACCGAACTGAACTGAAGCCTCATTTTGACTGCTTGTATCCACAGTCTCATTTTTTTGGTCACTACCCAGATTTTGTAATCATAAGTGAGGGTCAAAATAAAGACCGACCGTTCTCTCTTCTCTTTTCACCACCATGGCCCAGCACAGTACTGGCATTTCTGCAGCTTATACACCTAGCTAAGGATCAACATCCGAGTCCCTTTTACCCTCGTTTATGAACCCCGAGACCCCCTCAACCTGATGGGACAGGTCTCCTTCTTCCTGGAAAGACACGTATCCTCGGACATGGAGAAGCTGATCCTGATCCAGACTGCATCACACTCAGCTGCAAACCGCTCCGGTGCACATTGGAGATCACGGTCCAGCGAAGCCAGATGGACGACATCATCTGCAAACAACACAGATGCCACCTTAATGCCACCACACTGGACACTCTGCAGACCTCAGCTGTGCCTTCACATCCTGTTGGCATACAGGCCTTTTGACCCATGTGATTAAAATACCCTTCACCAGTAACTCTGTTAATGAAGTTAATGAAGATATGAAGGGGTGGGACATAAGGTGCAAGGAATCACAAACAACCTCATTGTCGATAACCTTGGCTTGGACTTATTTTAACCCCTATAACCCAAAATAGCCTGTAACTTAATCTGAAACACAAAATTCCACATGTCAGGCGATAAAAAACGACAACGAATGTTGAAAATTCAGGATGAACGCTGATGTAGAAACCTTCCCTGACTGATAAAGGAATTGAGTAATGTATGACATTGGACGCACTATTCGTCACTGAATTAGGCCATGACAGTGTGCAAATATCCATCACTAAATACTAAACAAATGGCAACAATAGTGCTCTCAGGCAGGTGTGATTGAAGTAATACAAACACAATTTCAAGTCATTTTACATTAGTGAGAAGTCGTTCTTTTGAATAGTATAGCACGCCTCGAGGTTTACACAGCAATGTTGAAGCCTTGAGTGTTTTCACTGCATAAAATATCCTTCACAAGTCATCTTACCGCGAAGAAATTAGTCTTGAAAAGGACATTTTGATCATATTGCTCCTCGATTCATATCAGACAGGAGCCTGAAACAAAGCTTTTGTCTCTGGAAGCAGTTTTTACGGATAAAAACATGCCAGTTGTTCCTTGAGATGTGAGAGGAAACACAGATACGGCTGAAGTTGATCGTTGTAATTTTAATGGTGTTGCATGAAGAGCTGCATGTGTAGCTTCAGTATGTGCACAATCCCTCAGAGTGGGAGAGTAGAAAAGAGAGGGTCAGGCAGATGTGGTGGTACACTAGCACTAAAAGAGAAGTACACACCCACCCACACACCTACACACACACACACACACACACACACACACACACACAGACAGAAGGTGGTGCAGCAGTGGCTAAAAACAAAAACACATGTTGAAATTGTGTTTTCATATAGGCTATTATACTTAAAACAAACAAACAACAACAACAAAAAAAACAAGTGTCAGAGCATATTGACAGTAGCACAGTTTGAATCTTGGACTTTGCAGTCTTTGCATCCTCTCATTTTTGCTCTTCATCTTCTGCTTCCTCCACCACTTGTCCACAGCTGCTACCCGGCCCCTCCACTGCTGCACAGCAGCTATAATTTTTTTTGTTATCAACTTATTTAGCCAGTCCTACTGATTAATCCAAATTTAATAAAATGACGGAAATAAAGTAATTCATTGTTTTCTCCCTCCCGCTCCAGCCTCGGGTACAAACAAGGTAACAACCAGCGTCATTGTAAGAGCCACTTTTGAATGTCAGCCTGTCAGACTGTCTGACATTGGAAATAAATATTGGAAACTTATGCCGGCACTTTGGAAATCAAGCATTAACATTCCTGCAGGTGTTTTTCAAACTGCACCAATCAGCTGCGCGATGGTGACATAGTTATACAACCTGCCAGAAAGCTAAGAGATTGACATTTTTCACCATGATGTGTGATTTGTGCTGTCAGGCTCGATGACCTGCATTCATTCTGAACGTGTTTCTGGTCCCATGAGGGCGACTATTTCCACATAGCTCACCAAAAACTGTGAGATACACACTGACCATTTTAAACGTTGTAATTTTACTTTAATTAGCTTCCTTTAACTCGACCCTTAAGACCCTTAACAACTCATTACCTCTGTCAGGTTTATGCTGGAAGGTTTTCACTAATAGAAATAGAACAGAAATAGAAGCAGTTACAGATGTACAAACAGCAAATCGAATATCAAACATTGTAGTATTTTGCTCCAGGAGTGGGAGTAAAGTGTCAAGCATTCAAACTTGCTTTCCACTTTTACTGGGATTTAAACCTGGCTTGTTGCACTGCTTAGTCTTGGAATGCGCACACACACACACACACACACACACACACACACACACAGCTTGTGCCTCACAGCCATATTTGACAGGTCAAAGGTTAGCTGGTATTTAATTTGCCATGATCAATACTAGACAATAACAATCTATGCGTGTGTGTGTGTGTGCTGTTGCCAGTAATTGAACACGTGAGAATATGACCGCATCTTTACAGTGTGCCAAGGTCTTTCAATGCACGTGAAGCTTTTCTTGCATGTAGTTGGGTGGCATGTCAGCGTGTGTATTTACAGTGTGTGTGTGTGTGTGTGTGTTGTGCGTACTTGTAAGCAGCAACTCAGAGTTGAGATAAGAGCGAGCAGCAGGGATTTGTGTGTTTTGGTATTCAGGCCTCCGACTTATCTTTGGCTTACGCAGTGATGGAAAATCTGATTTTTAACAGTGACCCTGATCTGATGGTTCTTCCACATTGAGCTGGCAAATAAAATGATCGGATTTGGCTCCCCACATTTGAACACAAACAAAACCCAACACTGCTCTTTATAGCGTCTACCTCCATTATGCCTGCGTCTCACTGATGTCAACTGTAGACGGATATCAGCAATCTGAGCAGAAGTAACTCCATTTACCCACTCATGGCCACATATTTTTGACATTTTACATTTTTTGTATTTAACTGGCGCTGTTATCCGCAATGAACTACAAAGCAGCAGAATAAACCTCAATTTCAACATCACCTATATTACAGCAGAGTGCCGTGGTCAGAATACCCTGATAATATCCCTATTACACTAGATCATGTACAAAGGAAATGCCATGAAAAGAAATCGAATAAGGCTAGTGAGTAGACTGTTTCTTAGGAGTAAAAGGGGAAAATTGTACAGATTTTGGGATATAAATGAAAAGGTTATATGAGGTATTTGAAAAAGATGAGTTTTCAGTGTATGATGTAAGATGGGGAGTGGCACTTTGGACTGGAATTATAAGGTCATTGCGCCACCGGGGAGGACTGCACCGCAACGGCTTATTTAGTTGAGTCCGCTGTTGTCAACTTGGTGACTTTGTTGCCAGATTTAGTGACACACCAGACCCCCCTGGTGACTCTATTTTTTACAAGCAGCTAGTGATCAACCTAATGACTTTTTATGAGCACGGGGAACAAGGTTAATGAGTTGACTCCCAAAGCATTTGACAACAAATTGGTACGGCTAATGCCAATGCACTTCTTGTTTGTCTCATCAAAAGAGGTCTAATGATCACAGCGCTTTCCTTACACAGCATTGCCCCTCCCTCTGCAAGGAGCAGGGGGCTGTAGCAAATATGTTCATATGCAAATTACCGTATCACTTTGGGACTTGGAGAGTCAGTGGAGAATTGGCTGTGCACAAAAACCTGCTAGTTGTTCTGTGGGAGAGGGTCAGTTCAGTGATGCTCTAAGTAACAGTTAACGGATCAATAAGATAGATTTGTTTCCAAATTTAGGCTCCTGTGATGCGGTAAATTGTACTGTGTTTAGCCTTTCCCCCTCTATCTCTGTCACTGTCAGCTTTAGCTCAGCCATTTGTTGCTCTGCTAATTAGCCCACTGGGCTAAATTAGCAAAGCATTTTAGTATTTTACTTATGCAGCCAAACAAAAAAAAAAAAAAAAATCAAATGAGATGACCTAAATTGGCTTTTATTTTGAAATGCTCGCGTGTCGGTGTGTCATAAGTGTGCATGCCTTCTTCCTGTCACAACTGACATTGACATGAGTGAAGTTTGATTAGCCTCCTACACAAAATGAAAGCTAAAAAGTGAAAGCCGAATGTAGCCGAATGTAGAGTATTTAATAAGTCATGGACTGCTAATTATGTTTTCACAGAGGCGGTAAAGCAGTGTGCTTAGTTTGCAACAAACATATGGCTGCATTCAAAGACTACATCTTGAGTTGTCACTTTGAGACAAAACATGTTGAAAAATACAGAAACCCATTGGAAGATGAGAAGGGGAAGACAGCTGGAGGATTGCTAGCTAAGCAACAAAAGCAGCAAGGGCTTTTTACAAAGCTTTAAACAACAAAGGAAGGAACTGTAAAAAACGGTTATGTATTAGCTCACAAAATTGCCAAAAGCAGCAAACCATTTTCTGATGGGGAATTTATCAAAGTGGACTCCATTGACTGTGATAATGGCTTCTGCACTTGTTAAGGTCAGTGATCTAGTCAAAGGTTCAAACAGGAATACAGGATGGGTTGAGTCAATAAAAGCTGATTGGTATCGTGTGTGGCTCTGCTGCATGGTGCAGCAAATCAAACCAGTTCAATAAGATGCTGTTTGCAGTGATTTTCAATGTAGTGCTGAGGAATAACTGCACAATATGTTTTCTATAATTTAACCTAATTAGAGGTTAACAGAATTAGATGTTAAGAAATGACAAAATTTGTTTAGCCCCTGGCAGCAATCTGGGTTTCTCATGTGGTCCCCGAGGAAAAAATAATTGTCCACACCTGCTTTATAATAAAGCTTTCTTAAAACACAAGCTGACGTTTTAGCTCCAGTCCACAATACCTTCAGAACAGTGTGCTATATTGCCAAAAAAAAAAAAAAAAAAAAAAAGGTCTTACTCTGATCATCCAGGACTATGAGCGCTACAGATAAATGGTGTAAATGTTGGCCATGTCCTTCACTCAAATGTCACATGTACAGTCGTTGTACTTTATATCAAAAGAAATGAGGCAAGCATTATTGGCAAGTATCCGAGTGACCTGGATGAAAGCACCTTGTTAAGCAAGAAGTCTTGTCTTATTGTGTTCCTCAGAACTCCTGTTGATAACTCAGAGTTGTTGACCTTCCTCTTAGATCTTCTTGAGCTGGAGAATACAACCACAGATGGAATTACTGGTGAACTACTGAACTGCCTGCTGAAACATGGCCTTGATGATTTTTTTCTTAAAGAATGTCTGGTGGGAATGGTAGGCCAAAAAAAAAAAAGAAAAAAAAGAAAAAAGGAGTGTACCCCAAACTGAAAATTAAGTTCCCATGCCTCATAGGCCAGCATTGTGTGAACCATTGGATGGAGTTGTCTGTACCAAATGAAGTCATGCACTGCACAGAGACCAACCACTTCATGGCTTTTCTTGAGAAGTTAAACAATCTGTATAATCAGTCACCAAAGAATGTAAGAGTTTGATTCTGCAGTCTCTGAAGTAGGTTATTGTTTGAGAAGGATTGGTTGAGTCTTAGGGACAAGCTGAGTGGCTTCATCTTTCAGAGCAGTAAATGCTGTTGTACGATGTATGCTTTGCTCTAAAATCATCTCACAGCTGCAAGTAAAGATGTGAACCAAAGTGAAAGATGTAGGTATGACGGGCTCGCAGCAAAGTTGAGTTTAGCTGCTTTTGTTAAAAACCTTGAGCTGGTGATGGATGCACTTGAGGAGCTTGAAGACCTGTCTGAAGCTCTGCAGTCCAGAGGCATTAGACTGTCTCAATCATTCAATCTGATAAAAAAGGCAGCTAGATGTTTTCAATAGCATGAGCAGGAGCGCAGACAGTGGTCCATTCTATGCATACATACAAGGCTGGTACAAGGCATACAAGGCAAGGTGCTTTTAATGGCATAACTTTACAGAGTGACAGCAGTCAGAGGGTAATCAAAGCATAGGTGTCACAAATAGAGGGGACAGGGAGGACAAGTCTCTCCCAATATCCAGTAAAGGTAAATTGTCGCTCCCAATAATTTTCCGGACCTCAAAATTATTAAATAGTACGCTACCAAAGGCTGTCGGCTTGCCTGCCTACAGCTTGCTGGAGATTGGTGCCCTTGAATCTGAAGTGTTTGAAGTGTTTAACTGCAAAAACACTTTAACAAAGTTTGTGTAAGATTGGGTTAAGAAAGTTTTAAAACGTTTATTTTCATCTACAAATTAAACTAAATATGTTCAACATGTATATGGTCAAAAAAGTAAATTTTGCATTTTATTGTATGATTTATTTGAACACATCTATTTACTTTATCCATCTAAGTGGGGGCAACAATCTGTTTCAGTGGCACTATTTTCTCTTCAGTTTTGACATGTAAATATCCTTGTTTGGTTTTGTAGCTTACAACAATTTATAATTCCATTCTCTCCCTTGAGAAACACTTCAGTTTTTAGCCAACAGTGTTTTACTGCAAAAACGCTAAAAAGTCTTCTCAGTCTGTAATACAATCTATGTAAATCTGTTGTTATAATTGGAGTTACACACACTAGCTATGGTTTTAGCATTAATAAAATCACCTGTTTATGGATCAGAAGTAGAAGAAGAGGCTCTGAAAAGGCAAAAATCTCTGGAGGAGCTAGAAGACTCACAGAGATGTCATGCTGATTCAAACTGAGGGCATGTACCTCTCAAATTTTTTGAACTCTGCTTTTCTTACATAGAAAATGAATTCAACTGCAATCGAGGCATAGAGAAGTTCATTGGGTATATTTGGTTAATTAGTTATATTTGGTTAATTTGGTTAATTAGGCTATACTTGCCATAAATTGTTGACATCAAAGTAGTTTCCAACTGCTGTTATACCAAAATAAAATACGCAATGTACACGGCAGCTACACTAATATTGAACTGATGTGCTGTTTATTTGATTATATGAACTAAAATACGACTAAATGTAAATGAACTAAATAGATATTATGACAGTTGGATGTTATGATGAAAATGCGAAAATCTATATGAAGTATGACACATTTATTTTGGTAAATTGGAAGTAGGAAAACATCCTAACTGCCAGCGCCTTCTGATTGCTGACAGAGCTACAAGCCACCTGCAATCCCTCAAAAGTGGATACATTTAAAATTCTGTTGAGTATTTTAACTTAAACTCACAGGGCAGGAGATAACTCCACAGCACACATGGATGTGGTGTTGAATTCTGCTTTAATACAGCTAATTTGAATGAAACCATATTTTCTAGTCAAAATGAATGTAGTTTTCCCATACAAACCAGGTTTGTAAAACCCAAAGCAAGCCAATGTGGTAATTAATTAAATATGCCTTTATATGTGAGAAGAGTAAAAGGGTACTTATTTCACTGTATGTAGATTTGGATTGGTTGAACATTGCCATTATGCCAAGAGGAAGATAAAGAGAAATATTTTGGTTGCATGATTCCCCTGTCACAGACGCCACACCAAATTATTAACAAAGGATAACCAAAAGTGCCACACTTATTGATTACATTTTTATCAAAATTTGATAATTTTGCAGACAATACAAATTTATTTTACTCTGGAAAAAAATTTAAAGAACTTTTGTATGCTACTGAAAGGGAGTTGGAAATCCTCAAAACTTGGTTTGGTGCCAATAAATTGTCTCTCAGTATTAAGAAAACTAAATTGATGGTTTTTGGAAATCGAAAAGAAATTGATGGCCGTATTAAATTAAAAATCTGCGATGTTGAAATTGAACGTTTTTGAGACAAAATTTCTAGGGGTTGTGATTGATCATAAATTTACATGGAAACAACATATTGACCATATCAAAGGTAAAATTTCAAAGTCAATAGTAATCCTGTATAAATCTAGGCATGTACTGAATTGTGGGGATCAACCTTTAAAATGACTATAAATTAAATAGTCTTAGTACAATAACGAGCCATATGTATTATTTATAAGGCTGGTTATTATGATTACACTAATTCACTGTTTCTAAATTCCCATGCTATGAAATTTAATGATTTGTTATATTATAAAATAATGCAAATAATATACAGAGCAAAATCAAAATCACTCCCTGACTCTGTACAAAAGTTTTTATTTCAATACAGGAGAGCAAATATGACCTGAGAGGCATTTCTAAGTTTACAGCACAAAAAGCTAAAAAAGTGATTAAAAGGAAATGCATTTCTGTTGTTGGGGTTAAATTATGGAATAATGCCATTTTTGGTTTTCAAAAGAATGGTTTACAAAGCTTTTTTGAGGGTTACAAGTGTAAATGACCTCTATATTTCTAAAGGGTAAATTAAATTGATTAGAATGTAGGAGAGGCATATATAAGGATTTCGCTTCTGCCTATGCCTGTTCAGTCACTGTTTAATACATAATGCTGATTTTGTGTACACTGTTTATACTTACTGTATTATGTGTGATGACTGAATAAACAATACAATACAACACAATGCAAAAACCTCAAGATGACTTGTTGTTTTAATGAACTGATGGTGAATGATATTGCGTTCCACTGTGCTGCCTTATCAGATTGTCCAGATGTGGTGAAAACTAGTTGAGTCATGAAAATATTCAAGACAAAAGAGGATGCTCTTTCATATAGTGTTAAGTTGATGCATCAGTATTTACCTAACATTATATATTACGAGTGTTTTTACTGATATTTTACATGTCAGATTAAAATAACATCAAACTATATGATAAAACCAATGTTGGAACATTTGGAGTTTCAGTAATTCTTTTGCTCTTTGAGACAGTACACAGGCTTTATACTAATTTCATTGCAATCCTTAAATGAAAAACTGACGTGAACAGAGAATGGAATTAATGCTGATAGAAGGGAACCTGAGAGTGGCCTCAATGCACATTTATATTTTACATTTTAGACAGTTCACTGACGCTCTCACAAAACGCAGGACATTCACGTGGGACACCTGTGTGCGATTCCTGAGTGAAGCGAGCCTAGTGTTCGTTTCTGTTTGTTTAGGTTTCTGCATGTTTTATTATTGTGACCATGAGGACGAAGGTCCTTATGGTAACCTTACCCTAACCTTAAGCTTAACCTTTTCCTAAACTTAGGCAAGTAGTTTTGGTACCTAAATGTAACCAAGCTGCGACCATTTTGAGTATTATCTTTCAGTCCTGTGTTTCGTATTTTGTGGGTCGTATTAGCAGGTAGGAACCGATCTCTGGCTCAAACATTTATTTAATTAATTAAAATATATTACATCATGCCGTTGTGTACCGTACCCCACAGCAGCAAAACAGAAAACAAGTGGAGGTTCCTATGTTTGGGAGAGTCGAAGGTGAGCAGGTAGGCTATGCGGAGAGGTGTGGAGTGGGAGGAGATTTGAATAGAGGCAGGCACTATTTGTATATTCATAGATCCGTGCATACTAAATGAAGCCAAAGGTGTGGAGTTACATCTAAGCCATTTCACAGCATGTAAAGGATTTTTTTTTCATTGAAAAACTAATTAACATGTAATTTTGTTGACCAGAGATCGGATTTTAAGGGATTAATAATCAATGCTAGGAATGGGCCTTTGAACTCCCACAGTATTATAGCCAGCATTCATAGCAACTAACAGTAAGAAGTTAAAGTCAGAGCACCTTAACAATTAACTGTACCAGTCGTGTCAATCCTGTTTCAGGATTGTTCTGAGAACAGTACAACAGCCAAATGACAGAAAGTGACAGAAATGTCTGACCGCTTGTAATTAAACAACTGTATGACTTAAAACGACTTAAATATATTAATTTTTATTGTTTTATTGTTGACCACATTAGTGTTCTGTTCTCACCCTGCACCCATCACTGTGACTATGTGATTTTATTGATGATACATGATGTTTGTTGGTGACTGTTTTTGGTATTAGCAGCTTAACTATTAAAGTACTGACTCATCTATTGAAAGTTGGGCAATGTTTGCATACAACCTCACACTTAAAACAGCAGTTTTAGCAGGGCATATCAACCCATTCTCATTTCCAAGGCATCATATGTTGACGCTTTTGCAAGTCCCAGTAAGTCACAACGCTGACTCCTAAGATACCCCTCCGCGTCAGAGCACTGACGCTCTGGGTCTGCATTGACTCTCATGTTAAACCTTTTGTGGCAGTAACCTATTGGACTTATGGGATTTACTTGCAGGACGTCCCTGCCCAAATAAGGGATTCCAGTTGGGAAAATCATTGACTAGGAAAGTCCTTGTGCTTGAGTGAACAGCTTGGAAATATCACAGAATGTTTTTGGTGTACACCCAGCATCACTGCGAGTACCACTGGATGTACATGTACCCCACTTTTGGGAAGATAAATAAATGTTATCACTGCACCCCAGTTCATCATCTTAGTAAATCTTCAAATCAAAATAATAAAAAAAAAATCACTTTAATAATAACAGAAAGGAGATTTGCTTTGTTTTTTCATGTGGATTTATTCATCAGGGCAGTTTGAAATATGTTGATTGACATTTCAAAACCAAACATGAGACCACTAATACACTAGTAAGTCCATGATTTGTGGGTGTCTCCTTGCAATGTGAAATGTGCCATACAAATAAACTGACTTGACTAGTAGGTCCATGAATTAACAGTGTCTCCTTGACGCAGCAGGTTGGTGATTGTATTTCCACCACCGTCAAACCTGGTGGAAGAAAAGGGGAATCAGATTCAGATTTTATTTGACATGACAAAATGTATATATTACTTTGGTGACTACAGGCCAGTGTCATCATAATCTGACAATTGAGTTTGGAAAGAACCGTACTTGATGCCGCTTAAAGTCTGGACATACTTTGGAGCTGGTCGTGACTTTCTCCTGGTGAAAGAGAAATAAAATGTAAAAACAAATACAAAATTTATACAATACTACAGTAATACGACCACAGATAAAAACAACAACTTGTTCTCTGTTTCTGGTGTAAATAGAGTTTGGACTCACCCTTTGGCTGCATCAGTATCAGGCATGCAGACCACCAGCATCAGCACAGCAAAGGCCACAATACACTTCATCCTGAAAAGCAGAACCAAACAAATCACAGTGGACTTTAGCAACAATACTTTATCAAGTGACAAAATCTCTGTTACAGTAAATTGATGGAATGAATATTGTGCTTTTTGTTCATGGATTTTTGTAATTCCAAGTACAAATCACAATATCCATATTAGTAAAGTAGTAATGAAATATTTCCGACTTACTTGTCCACAGATTGACACAGCAAAGTGAAAACAGCAAAGTGAAGAGATCTGCAGGTGATGTAAATCTGTGTGTCTCACGGTTGAGAGGTACACCTTTATATTGGCAAGGCTGGCACAGTTTATGGGCGGGCGTTGGACGCCTTTTGTTTCATTTCCTCAAATTGTCTTTTTCTTATTTTTCAATATAATGTTGGATTTACAGTCTCACTGCATTTCATAATGTAGCAACAAGGTTGATCTGAACTCAACCAGGAGCCCTGAGTCAGTCCACACAGGACTTCCTCCTTTCATCACTTGCTCAAGTTTATGTTCTCTAGCAGTGAATGAGGGAATTATTATAAGTGATTTATTATTACTATAACAGTTATTATTATAACAGTAGTATTTGGTCAAACAACAAATGAAATAAAAACAATTTTGCACACTTTGGGCTAAGGCAGTCAAAATGGTTGATCTTAGTTCTTAGTTAGGTCTTGAACATTGACTGACTTGTAACTTATGATTCAATATTTGCATTCTTATTCACAATTAGTTACTTATCATGAAGTAGCTGTTACTTAGGATTCAATAACAACAAATAAATATTAAATCCTAATTCATCATTTCCATTTATTAATGATCCCTTTTATAGGGTTACCTATTTGACTTACATTTTTCATTACATTGCATGGAATAGTAGATGTGAAGCTCAAGATGACTTGTTGTTTTATTGAACTGATAGTGAATGATATTGCGTTGCACTGTGCTGCCTTATCACATCGTCCAGATGTGGTAAAAACTAGTTGAGTCATGGAAAAATTCAAGACATAAGTGGATGTTCTTTCATGTAGTATTCAGTCAGTCAGATTATAATAGCAACATAGCTCATTAAACCACTGATATGATAAAAACGGTGTTGGAGTTTCAGTATTTCTTCAGTTTTGCTCTTTGAGACAGGACATCGACTTTATACTCATTCCAATCCAATCCTTAAATGAAAAACTGATGTGAACAGAGAATGGAATTATTGCTGATAGAAGGAAGATAAGAGTGGGCCCAGTACACATTGATGTTTTACATAATCTGCATTTAGCTGATGCTCTCATGCTGAGTGAGTTGCAATGAGTGCCACAGTAGAATAGGCCTTTTCAACAGTAGAATAAGCTTAAAAACATAGTTCACACTTAGAAAGGGATTTGTATCTAAGAGTGTCTAAGTCAAAGAGAGTGACTGTCAAAGCCTTAAACGCTTACTTAATGTCATTAGTAACACCTGTGTTTACCTGCTATTTCATATCAGAATGGCTGCTGTGATAAAGGTCTGCTGGTTTGGCTATTTTAGATAAGTTGTCATTAGTGTTGGGGGGTGAGTACTTAGTATGAACAAGTAATCTAATATTTATGATATTTTCTTCAATATATTCAACTAATCCTTAGTTCCTTTCTCAAACTTGCATTTTGTTACTTGCATATTTTCCTCTCAATTAGTTACACTGCTATTCATTCATTCATTTATCCATTCATACATTTTCAAAGCTAGTGTTGATGTTTATTCATGTGTCAAAGTGTCAATCAAAGATGATAGTTGAGAACATTTTTTTTCCTATGAAAAAAGAAATGTGTAGACAGTGAAACTACACCATCTTACAGCTTCTGCTTTGTTCCTAGGTTTGTTACTTACAAATAGTGTTACTGCTAAGTTGTTTGTCCCTTTAAACTTGTTGAAGATCATCAGTTATCATTAAGAATTTAACAGCCTTTTTGCACATAAAGGGATGGATATTCTGCCAAAAAAGAAATGATGTGGAAAAAAAAGGTTTTGTGTGTCCATCTCAGATCTGTCAAGTTGCTGCATGAGCAACCGGTGTATAGATGGTTCAACTGATTTTAATGAGCAGGTATTCATCACTGACACACTGAGATATTGCAGCTCAGCTGCAATGGAGTTACATAGCAGAAACATTTTCAACAATCTAAAACACATATCGTAAACATCAGGTTTTGGTGTCAGTCCCTCAGAATCAAGGCAGCTCTTGTTTCCGACATATGAGTGATTTGCACCTATCGCATCCTTCTCCAACACAGTTGTTGTGTTGGAAGTTGACGTTTTGTATCTTGCAAATGTTATATGAATCATCATTTGAAATTTCAGTATCCAAGTCTATCTCCATACCATACCATACCATTCATTTCAAAGGGTAGGTCTGTTTTAATCTCTCTTTGAAATTAGTGCATATATTGTAGATATCTAAAATAAATAAATAAATAAAAGGACAAGGACTCAAGGACACCTCACTTCCCTTGACAAGATAGTCACATTTTACTATGTCCTTTGTAATAATGGCCTCTCTGAGTACGTTTACATGCACTTTAAGAAAGAAGGTTATGCTACCGTACGCTGATTACTGAAAATCTCGTTTACATGCGCTCCTCAGTAATCGAGTTTCTCCCCCACCGCGAGCTCCTCCAGCCTGTCACTGCAGTTTACCGGGCGGCAGCAGCTACTCGCAGCCGGACGTTGAGCGCTCGTCACCGGGCAGAGGATACAAGTCAGTCAGCGTTAACCCCGATACAAACAGGGGTTTCCCCAAGCTTCGCTAAACTCAGGGGAAGCCCCGTTTTCATCGGAGATAAGGTTGACATCACATTGTTCAGCATTCTCTCGTGTGTTTTGCAGTGTGGATGTCTCACTAATAGCCACATCCTCTTAATTGGGGTAATGAAATGCTTTTCTTCTGAGCTGCTCCTAGCTGCCAGTGTGTGTTTTCTCTGCCAGATATGTTAATGCCATCTTATTTATTTATAGAGGCTATGTAACTGCCAGTATAGGTCTTTGTATGTTTGGAGC
>OMKZ01026248.1:0-34154 GCA_900302535.1 Neoniphon sammara
TTTTCAAAAACAGTAGTCTTGGCTGGCCAGTGCAGGCTAGATGAGAAGTTGATTACAGCCCTTCACCGCTTCCCAGTCTGAAAAGCTACTGGAATAAACACTTTCAAAATAATGCTTGGAGTGCAGTTGCATCCATCATCAGGGTGAACGGTAAGCTCTGAAGCTGCTTTAATGATTTTTTTTTTCTTTTTTGATTGAAGTACCAAATTAGTGCCTGTTAATTAGCTGTTAGCTCATTAGAATGGTGTAAGTTTGACACAAAATCACTGCAGAATATATTTAAATGTATAAATATGTGGCTTATTTTTCTTGGTCAAAATTTTGTAGCTGCACCAAACCAGTACATAGAGTCAGTCAGAATCTGACCAACAGAACAATACAGAATAGAGTGACCCGTCAGCCAAGTCACTAACAGGTTGTAATACATTGTGGTAGAAACTGTTATATCCTTCACTGACTTACTGACTTTTATCAGAAATAAAATAGTGAAGCCTCCTAGTGGCGACATTTAACATGGCTAGGGACGGGGTCACGGCTATGGCTGTTCTAGTTTTATCGTAAATGACTATAAAAATTGCAATGCTGTATACAAATGAAGGCTTTTCTCATTGTAGTTTTATATCCTGTTATCCTTATGTGCAGGTCAGAAACAGCAGTAGAAGTACACGATCTGCTCTCCAGCTGGGCTATCCTGACATGAAACTTTCTGAAGGGGGTCTCTGTGTTCCGGCAGCTCCCGAGCTTCCTTATGGGCATCCAGCAGGACAAAATACCAGTACAGCTAGATGGGATGGGATGGGATGGATAGGAGACACATGAGGAACCCTTGGGTGACTCCTCAGGCTTTCAGCTGTCAACGAGTCCAGCTGCTGCTCTCCAGTATCAGAGTGCCGACTGCCAGTCCCAACTCTTGCACTTTAGATGGGAAATAAATGTTGGATGATGCTGAATTAATGCTGAGATGTGTTTCACCGTGATGTGAAGTAGCCCTTCAAAGAAAGAGTTATAGTAATCCTAAAATAAATTCCAGATATATACTATACAAATGTCACAGCAAAACTTAAATATCCAATGATTTAATGTGACTACACCGCAGTAAATCCTACATAGTAACACCATAGAAGATTAAAATGTTAGAATAAATTTAAAGGGTTTCATTCCAAAATGCAATTCGGCCAGTTTTAGGGGAGAAAAAGTTACTTGAAATTCCACTCTTTGTAGTTGAAAAATACGTGATTTTGCCCTCAAAGTTGTTGTATTTCTTGGAATGCAGCCAATAATATTTAGTATTTCATAAGGTTTTGCCACAAAAGTGTCACTTTTTTCAGATAGTGGATTTTTGAAGCATGAATACTAATTGGCTGGTGGACTTTTCAAGTGAGCTGTGATCTTACTGGACTCCTGGACGTTTTTTTTTTTTTCTTGTTGCATTTTGGGGAGATTGTGACAGTGGTGTAGACTGAGCTTTAACAATCAAAAGCAAACATCAAACTAAACAAGTAAAACAGCATGGACCCTTTTAGTCTGGGGAGGGGGCTAAGAGAGATCTAAGTAAAGCAACCAAACAAGAAGGCCCCCCCAAGATGAAAGAATAAGCAGAGGGGGTAAAAATACTAGTTTAAAATACAGGATAAATGATATCACATGAAAGTGATTCTATAAAATAAGTCTAACTAAAGAACTGATTTAAAGCGACAGTCAGACAGTTTGCTACTGATGCAGATGTTGCATCCACAATTCAAACAGTTCATCATCATTAGTGCTGCTGGTGGGTTTTCACAGTCACCAACTTCGGGTATTGCTGTGCTCTTGCTGATTTTGTTCTTGTGCTTCAAGGCATATTTCATTCACTATAGCAGGTGTTTTATCCAGCTGGTAAGCTGGATGAAACACCAAGGCTCTAACCGCATGGTTCTTCACCTACACTACTGCTTGCCAAATTGTGCACTGCCATTTAATTCGGCCACATTTCTTTTGCTTACCTTAAGACATCACAGAGCGTTTTTGCAACTTTTGTGACAGAGCATCTGTCCATAGTTTTACTGCATTGCGAAGCTGTGTGCTGAAACTGTTAACAGCCACAACTCCAAAGCAGAAACTGCTCATCATATGAAATTATGACCCAAACACTGACCAAGAATCATTGCAAATGTTTGCTGGACCACGAACTACCTGAAGAATGTAAAACACCTGGGATTGTTTATTCTCCCTCATAAAGTTTCCACAGTGTTTGTATTGAATAAGAACTGAGCGTGTTGCAAAATGAGGCTGCAGGCAAGAGAAGTGAAGTGCATACAGGCAAGCAGCCTGCCTAATGAAACACCTTTTGCAGAAAAACAACAGTGGTGCACTGTGGAATTCAACACATAGTGTTTGGATTGATTGATTGCCCTTTTGTTGGGCAATCTGCACCTTAAGGATGTGGCATTTGGATTCAAAATGAGTGACAAAATGGCTCAGAGAAACAAATATTTCAATACGGTTGAAAAACACTGCAGATTTTCACAACATCCTCTGGGTGTAATGTAGCCACCTAAAAACATATTTTGAATTTGTGCTGAAGTCACAATAGAACAGCAAATTGAGTTTCAATCTGAGGCTGCCCTTTAAAGGTGCACTATGCAAAATTGAGGGTTGAATTAAGTGAGGACCATTCAGACTCAACTAACAACAACAACAAAAAAGCAGAATATGCATGTAAGTTATAAGTGGTTCAGGCCAGTGATGAGAACCGTGTGGAATCAACATGGTTCTCAATCAAATATCAGTCAAATATTGTGCTTATGCTTTTCTGTCACTTGAGTCTACATGGTCCTCAACTTCAATCTACCTTCAATTTTGCATAGTACATCTTTAATATGTTTAATCACACTACCTATAAAATAGATTAAATTTAATCTTAATGGATGTGCTGACCAACTGTTATAGGTCTATTTGCTTTAAATGTCCAACTCGTTAGCATTCAGACACCCTGATGATTTCTATTCAATGTTTGTAAATTAGGTGTTTTGACCACTTGTTAATGTATGGTTATTTTAATCATATGTTATATTGAATGTGAGTGTTCCCTTGATGGACATTTCTTAATGTCCGATACTTAGGTAGCCACAATGCTGACCACGTAACACTCTTTACAATATGGATCGTACACCACTTATGCTACTGTAACCACAGGATAGTCATAAACAAATATCACAGAGCTAACAATGAATATTTATTCTAACAAGCCATCTGTGGAACCTTGAAAATCCTTATTCGATCCCAAAACCACATCAGGATGATAGAATTCAGTACATAATGGTATCAATAAGTCATCCAGCCGAGATGTGGAGTTGTTGATCCCTTTGCATCATAACAAAGCATGCTTGTTCTTTGCAATGAAAAGATCTTGGCAATTTACCAGGCATGAATGCACTGCCTCACCACTGTCAGTCACGCTGTTTTCATAGTGAACTTTAGGCTCAGTGAAGTTGGGCTTGTTAAAATTGAAGGTTTTTGCTTTCACTGTTTTTAATGCATGAGTTGAATGATTAATTGAATGCATATACATATACAAATATTGGCCTCAAGTCCATGGTCGAGGTCAGGGTGGGGATAATGAGTGCATTATGGCCAAAGTGCTTACGCAAGCTTCAGCTGAATTTACTTTGAGCTTCTACTTTTTATACCCATGACTTTTCAATTTTGAGGAGGTTAGGGCCATGTTTGAGGAGATGGATTGGATTTGATCATTTTTAATTATGTGCTAAAGACCTTTACAAACACATGGGGCTGTTATTTATTTATTTATTTTTTTCCCTGTTGGTAAAGTTCTGAAAGGTGATGATATCAAGAGGCTAGGGTCAATGTCATGATTGCTTTCTGTGCAGTCCGTGAAATCCTCTCGTCTTTATGTCTTCATCTTGGTCCTAAATGGTCATTGCTGTGGTGTTTTTAGGATTCAGGGTCTGCACAAGCTGTCAATAAGGTTAAGGCAAACTGTGAAAAGTTGACTGGGTGCCTTCGATTTATTCAGTGGACAGAGTGTGTGTGGGCGGAAAACAGGCGACTAATCCATCCCGCTCACTGGTGCACCAAGGTAAATGTTTCAAGCGCACCTAAATGGAGTGACATGGGAGTAAAATTCCAAGGGCGGCTTTGAAATGTGCCAGTTTGTTGTTTGATAAATACTCACAAAAATGATACGGTCAATTTATAATGAATAGAAATAACTATTAAAACAACATCTAGTTGTTCTAGAAATCATATAGTGGAGCCATACGTGATGCAGCACAGGTCTGTGTCCAGAGAACTCTCATTAAGGGTACAGAGACGGATGTTATGTGGGCAACAAAACTTCAGGCTATATAAGTGACTATATATTATTAATATCCATCTTCTTATACCCACGTTTTTATAGCATGTTTGTAGATCTATTCAACATGTTCATTTATTTAGTTTGCATAACCACATGAAACTAAAGTTTTAATTATTATTTGTTTTTATTCCATTTATATGACTTTTTTTTTCCTGAAATTTTTATGCTACAGTTTCTCCCATGTGAAGACTTTTACCCTGCCAAAGTACCTAAATCCTAAATCCTACGTAAAGGATAAGTTTACTTATAAGTAAAAGTAGCAATACCAATACTCCATTAAAAGCTTCTCATCCATCATTGGGTTGATTCCATCTGGACAGATGTCACTCAGTAGAGCGGGTTTCTACTTTTCAGTGCACAAAAAGATGTGAGGCACGTCTTCACGAATGCACGAGTGGGTCCCATTACACCACACTGTTCCACTGAAAACAACAAAAAAGCCCTGACACTTCCATAAAAAGTTTTGTGTGAGCACAGCCTTACAAGATTCAGAGAGAAGGGAACTTTACAATCATACTGTAGATCAACTGTATAACGTCCAGCAGAACCAATCTGGTCATTATCAACTGACTGAGTGGACCAAGTGTCCTAACTGACATGGAACTAGGCAGGTAGCCTTTCTGTGACTACCTTGAACTGGAGGAGGGGATCCCCTTCTGCCATTTTTTTTAAAACTGAAACTCTACAAATACTAGCTGGAATTCAATTTCACTCTAGAACAAGCAAAGCTGGCACGCAAGACTAATTGACTGTATTTGATTTGAGCTAATATTGCACTCACTGCACTCCTGTGCGGCCTGGAAAGGGCTTCCCTCTCTCTGTGGTCCTTCCCACGATTCCTTCCATTTTTCCTCTTTTTGGGCTTCTTTTACTGGGGGGAAAAACACTTGTAACACCTACTCTGGAACTGCTTTATTTTATCTCCATTTTACACTGCTGTGATATTCTAGCACTGCACTTGCCAAGGATCACTTATGAATCAAACAGTGTGTCCAGTACTGTTTCTGCTTAGAATTTCGGTTGATAAAGTTTGAATTTCTGCATGTAGCACCCTTTCATTTGTCTGTTCAGCCATTATTATTGGTCATGCTAGCTACCCCGTTCTTCTACTACTTCCAAACAAACCGCAGTTGCATCTATATGCATTTTCACTTCCTTTGTGTGCAGCTTTTTAGTCCTGCACCTACAATATGGACGTTTATATATATCTTTCCACTCGTCTCAACTTAAGTGCTCTACTTTTTCTGGTCTCACAACAGAATCATGGTGTATTGAGACATCCTCTTCTAGCACGGCGCGTAATTAACTTTTGTCTCTGGCTTTCATCAACACAAACCATGTGAAACTTGGCACAGCCTAATAGAGATACAGCCTGTACAATGAATGCAAAAATATGGGGCTCTGTCACAGAAATCAGACTCCTGGGAGAACAGCGTGATAAACCACTCTCTGTTTTTACTTTGCAGAATGTGTCTTTACCACGGTGATGTGTGTGTTCATGGTTGTGCATTAGCAAGCGGGTGTCTAAGTGTGCGTGTGTGCGTTTGTGTGTGTGTGTGTGTGTGTGTGTATGTGTGTATTTTGTTCATGTGATGCCTGTGGGGACCTTTGTAGACACACCACATCTGCATTTGGCTATTAATTATCAAACAAAAATGCATTATTTTGCCCACACTCCTCCTCTTCTTGCAATTACCCTCCATGCTTCTCCTTTTCTTACAATTACCCTGGGACAGCCTCTGCCTTGTGGCTCCTTTTGTGCCATGACTCCTATGGCTCTTTGTCGGGAGAAGTGGAACCACAGAAAATTAAAGGGCCTCTACGAAATAACAAGCTTTTTTAATTGCCAGACCTGTTTCGCACCATGTTACCCTGGACTGAAGAGGAATTGTGATGAAGTCCATATTTCATTAACATAAAAGATAGATCTGCCGTGCGCATGTGTTAGGCGTGGTGTGTGTGCTATCTCGGATTTATTGGACTGTGGTAAGTCAAGGCTAAGCAGCATGGCTTTCACTGCATACACATGTGCTACATTCAGTCACTCATTCAGCAGGGCTTTTGTATTTACAGTGTGCGTCAAATTATCTCAGGTGTTGATTTTATTTGAGAAACACTTATAATTCATTACTCGCGCTAGGCGTGCACGACAAGAAAGAAAAAGCAAATAACAATGCCGGATGTTTGAAAATCAAACCACTTAGGCATTGTGTGCTGAGCAAACAAGGCCATAATATTAAGCAGTTACTCTCATTTTGATTTGCTTAGCCTTAAAAAAACAATCAAAAATAGAGCGGTGCCTTGCCTGTTGCTTTGGCAGATACTGCAAAATGCAGCACTTTATATTCAGATTGGATTTAAGATGAAAAATGAAAAGGCCAGTGGACCTCTTTCACGTTTTATTTTCATTCTGTCAGTGGTAGAGGAACAGCGCAGGAGCTAGTTCATGCAGTTTGGCCGTAGCAGAAATATAGCTGTCAGAGACGTGCTATACGAGGTGAGAGAGCTGTGATGCATGTGTAATTCCCAGTTATAGTCCCGGCAACCAGTGCCTGGGAACCGGCAGTCCCACGCTAACCCTGTGTGTTTGCCTGCCCCCTGCCTGGTGCACTTGGAAGCGGTGCAGGGCTGCATGGCGCCGGGTGCAGGGCGCTGGGAGCAGAGCGGCTCTCCGAGAGCAACAGCTGCTTGCCATCAATATTAACAGGCAGCGGTTAAAGTGGGGTGCCCCCAGTGGTGAGTCGCTGTGCTCTCTAGGACCCCCAGGAGCCTCTGCAGCCTCTCCACCTTGACAGCACCATCATCACTTATTCATCCAACACCTGTCACCGTCCCCCACACACACCCCTCACCCCCCCTCACCAAACACTGGATCTCATGGCTGCCTTTCCAAATTTGCTGAATTGCTTCTTTGTGGTTTAATCCTTCTTCCCCAACACCCCCTTCACACTCACCTCACAACTATATGTGCATGTTAAGTGGAACAAAGAGGGCATGTTTAAGCGCTTGGCACAAACAAGCTCATTGGACATTTTTTTGTAGGCTAATGGTGCTGCCATTACATAGAACAACCCTCAGTTTGACTGCGGAGGCAGCCAGGATTGGCTGTTTCCTGAAGATAGGCACATTTCACTGAGTCAAGAGCTGTTTTCTGGAGCACTGTCAGGCAGCTCTGTTACCAACGCTGTAGTTCAAGGCTGCCCAAACAGAGGAGTGGAAGGGTAATATCAAACATTTGTTTTCCAACTGTTGACTTTCCATGAAAAAATGGTGGCGCTACCATTGTTTTGCATGACAAAAGGATTAAGGGCCTCTCAGACAATGAGCACAACTAGCGTTAATCAGTTAGCTCACGCATTTCAGTCTCTCCAAGCTATAGCTTATGGACTCCATTCCCTTTGCATGGCAAAAATAAAGTGGAAAAAGAAAGCACAGGGAGGAAGAATAGATCTGTCAAGAGAAATGCATCTCTGAATAGCATTTTCTGGTTTATTAGTCATACTTAATAGCTTTGAAGGAGCTGTGAGGGATGCAAAAGCCCTCTATTCCAAATCCATAACTTGCGGCAAATAGTTTTTGTGATCAAATAATATCATCTGACAATTTAATTATTCATAGAAAGGCCCCATTTTTGAGTTTTGGATGCCGCTATGAGGAGGTAGAGGGAGAAAGAGAAAAGAAAAGGCACAAACAAAGCACACACAAGTTGAATCAAAGTGTACACGCTGTCACTGGCTGAGAACACAACATCTGTAATCTTCATCAGACTCATTATCTGTGCCATTGTATTCCTGCGTTTCACTGTGTTTATGGGAGCCAAGCCACTATTGATTTCTTTGGCAGCGTCTCAGCTATTTTGAAACACCATTAATAAGAGTGGACACATCAGCCTTTTTGTAGTGAAAGCTACAGGGTGTGAGTGACTACTCTGCATACTCAGTTCATTCTTTAAAATTTGAATTTTCAAATATTTTCTTATCTGTACTCACGTTGAATGTCGATTGTGACCGTAGCGTCTTTTCCATTGGGGGCCGCCTTGTTTGAGGCGCGACAGGTAATCTGTTGGCCGGACTCAATGTTGGAGGGAGACAAATAGAGCGTGCTGACTGTGCTCTCCCTCCTTCCATCACGCAGCAGGGTCTGAGAAATCAAGAGGAGAAAGAAATTACTCAAAAATCCTTGTTCATGCATTATCCATGCAAGAGCATCATTTCACAGCATAAACAACTAACTTTAGTAATGGTCTGTTTGACCTTGAGTTCACAAAGAAGAAATAAGAAATAATACCAGATTTATTTTTGTTGGATGGTCATGGACCATTGAAACTGACTTAATTGAGTGTCCCTTAATTAATTTTTATTTATCTAGAGGAGGGTTTGTGAAGCGTGCATGCTTATTGTCAGCAATGCCTTGCTTTTAAATAGCAAGATAATTTACTCACTCTCATGGAAGAGCTGGGTAGCTCCCAGATGAGAGCACACATTCATACCCGGGAGCTGCCCAGTATACAGCCTCAGAGCAGCTCTAGCTCTAGTTTTGAAAGTGCAACACAGTGGAGAGCCGTGCCTTTGCAGATTTAGTGTGAAGTCTTCACAATGTAAGCATTTTTTAACATATTTATTTCTTAGAGACACCGTTTATTTAATAAATCCGCCTCAAAGCCTGGGAGTCGTAAAATGATGAACTTGAGCTGAGGCAGAGACCACCCAAAAGCCATACACTCTGGGTATGTGATATATGTTTAGAATTTAGTACTATACAGAGATAAACATTATTCTTTGCTTTGACACTAAAATGTGATTCACAAGTAGTCAATTGGTGCTGGACAATTTCGCCATCAACAAAACAAACAAAAAAGTGTTTTTCAGTTGTCCATAGTCTTTAAATTCTTCTGAGCTTATAATAAAGCTTTTCACATTGTACATTCTTTGATCAAACCCAAGGTTAACTGTCCCATTCAGTTTGGGTTCATTTGGCCCTGAACCCTCAGCTTACAACTGTTTCACACTCTTAATTCAAAAATGGATTTCAAAGGAATACATCCCAGAGTTAGCTGGCCTCGGAGCAAAGTTACCCCTACTATTTTTGGGTTATTCCTTGACAGCCAAGTAAATAAAGGGTTAACTCTTCCCAGTGTGAAACAGGGTTTGAGTTCATAAAGTAATTTGCATCATTTTTGTGTTGGGGAAAAAAGAAATGGTCATCATTATGCTCATGTGTTTTCATTGTCTTCCCCAGGGCTCATGTTTAAGTATTTCCTTTACCATTGAGATAACTAATAAATATTTAATAGCTAACTTTTTGATAGCAAGTTAATACTGGTGCGTGTTACCATTTAAATTGTGAACAAAGACATCAAAAGAGTTCATGGGCAGAAAAGTCCATTTGAAATAGATTAGATGGTTTCATGTGGAAATAAGGAGGCATTCACTGAACTCTGAAATGCAAAAGGGAAAGCCAAAAAGGTCAAAAATAAGTCCTCCTTGAGAGTAGAAAGAAAAACCTGTCCTTTTAAAAATATATATGGATCCGGTTACGAGCAATAGCCGCATGTTAATCCCAATGGGAGTTATGACTGCAGAAAAAAAGACTCACTAGTTTTGACTGAAGAGGAGGATTAGGGGAATGGAGAGAAAGATTTGGTTCCTTACATCAACCACTCTGAATTGTTCACCAGGGAGGAAAGCAGGAGGGAGTGGATGCAGGTTAAGAAAGTGAAAGTTATACTTCTTTGTCAACAGTGTCAGGCTCCATAAAACACAACGCAGCTCAGGTAAATATAGTTTCAAGGACTTAAATCTTCAGTATTCAATCTTTAAACCTCTCTCTTACGCTCACACACTCACTATATTAATCAATATTGTTTTGAGCACCCTTTTTGACTTTTTGGGAAAGCTGTTTAATAGATGTTTTATATTCATCGACACCACGGGCTACCCAGAGGAGGAGATGCATAAAGGCATAGAGCACATTTCTGGGAGATTGGCATGTTAGTGAACTTACCTATAAAAAGTGCAGTTTGCAGTATTTGTAGTTAAAAATAATGCTCTGTTATTTCAGTCCAGAGTGTTGCACCACCCAGGCTGCAGGCAGCTTAAAAGCTGAGATGATTGAGAAGTGAGATGGCCCAACTCTTCATTATTTCCTGTATTTGTGTCTGGGTTCAACACTGCTGTTCCCCACCTTAGGAGACTAGCAGCAGGTCCTGAGGCTATTTACTCCAACAGAAGAAGACATACCTGAGTACAGATTATGACTGATTCTTATGTCCCATGGTCACTGAAGAAAATATTGGACCCATTTTTCACAAGCCATAGAGTGTGGCCATAGGCTATACTTGCATTCCATAGTTTCAACAAATGGAGAAAGATTATGGGAAGGGCAAGGGCAATTCACCTTGAAAGTGGTAGGGGTCACTAAAAACTACAAAGTGCACCTTTAAGTGATGAGAGCATAGTCACCAAAATCATCCATGTGTCCCCGGTTGACAATAATTGGCTACAGTGGTCCACGCTAACATTTTTAACATTTAATAATAAAAAAGTTCTTATTTTGCATCTTTATTTATTTATTTATTTATATGGTCTGTAGATTTGTATATTTAAAAAATGAACAAATTATCATAAAGTTAGAGTAGCTAATGTAGCCAAGTTGGAACTGTTGCAGTTGAGCACCAATTTATTCAGTTGTTGTGCATTGAGTTTTAGCTGTACACAATCTCCCATCATATGGCACCTTCAATTTCTACAGAAACAAAACAATATACCAAATATTGCAAGAGGCTATATCTTCGGACAGCAAAAGTAGTCCTTGCAAGCTGAAAATGATAATTTTTCCATTATGTATTGAACTTCACCAATCTCCTATGCAAAACTGCCAGACTTAGGCATATACCATTTAAAAACTATATATCATTTAGCTGTAGATATGCTTTAAGTTTTTTTTTTTTTAAATAATGGTAGTGGATGATTTTGGTGCTCGCGTTATCATCACTTAGGAAGTATGCTGAATGATGAGGCAAAAAACTTTTCTGTTTAAAAACTCTTTTTAAGAACTTTTCTGACATCAACATGCCTCTAGGAGGGAGTTCATGCAGTGGAAGAAGAAACAGAAGGCGCTGGGTAAAGAAAAAGAGGAGAGCAAGTGGCTAGAGGAGAGAAGGGTTGAAGTCTCTTCACCATGCTGGAACAGTGGCAAAAAAAACTAAACATCTAACATTTTATACTCATCCTGCCCTCTGCCACAAGTTGATCTTCTTGAACAACTTTGTAAGCTGAGGAGTGCTCTTTCACTCACCTCCAGCCCCTGCTAAATCTCAACATTTGTCTTAATGTTACATGCACAAAATCAAATCCTACTGAATATGAACACTTAATACACGCCAAAATACACAAATTTTTGTTTTCAATGCCAAGAGACAGCTCTTGCGACAGTTCTTGTTTTATTGTTATATTGAATAGATGGAGAAATAAACTCTTGTTTGAGCTTCCCTCCAGAAAACATTGTAAATAAAATACTTTCAATTAACATGATCTCTGCTTTTTATTTGTCATTTTCACTTGACTCTATAGCACTATGAAATATGCGGAAGCAAAATGTAAACAAGGGTGTTATTAATCCAGCTTTGAATCATCAAACTCCTCCAGCAGCGTCTCATGATTCTTAGCTTTATCAGTTTTTTCCCTGTATTAATTTTCCCACTGAGGTCAGCAGGAAATTAGCTGGGAGAATAAACTTCGTAGTATTAAAGCCCTAACAAAACCATGATAACTCTGAGCTGAAATGATAACTCATCCCCGTGTTTACTTGTTCCCATTTATCTCAACCATATAATCCACTCCCTGTAAATAATTTAAGACCAAGTGTAGACACAACTGAGCCCTTATTGGATACAATGGCATGCAGTTCATTCAACCCTGATGTCTGGTAATGTGTACAAGTTGCAGATTTTTAGAGATCATTAACAGCATTTCACATTATGGATGGAATTACAACATAAATGAATATGCTTTTATTCATTTTATTCATCCTGTTTGCTTCTCTGAAATGAAGCATATACAGTGTGGAATCCCTCAGGGTAGTAGCTTTGGTCCTTTTCTCTACTCAGTGTTCGCCAAATGATCCCTCATTAGCCCTAAATGAAGCAATTATCACTGCATGCTGATGATTGCACACTCTACATGCCGCCCTGTAATGCTCGAAATATAAAGGTTGCATCATGGGAGTTTAAATCAATTACAAATTGGATTAAATGATCAATAATAAAACCACAGAGCATTATTTAGACCTATGAGATGAACCAAAGGCATACATTTTAAAAAGTCAAGTAACGACAACATGGTAACAACAGAAGTGCAGCAAGACCTCATTGTTCTCTTCTTGTAAACCAAAAAAGAACTGAAAAGTTAATAATGCTAAAAAGCTGCATGGCTTGCTCCTAACTGCACCAAAATACAGAATTCTTAACAATCTGTCATGGCTGAATGTTGAAGATAGATTAAGGGCGCTTTTGCTCCTGTCTTAGTCCAGTTGAAACAAACTTTGGTGTGTTTACCCCCTTGGTGCGATTCATTTGGGCAGGTGCGAATACAGCAATCGCACATGGGTGTGGACCGAAACAACTTTCAGTAGGGTTTATTTGTGCCATGAACATGAACCAACCTAGATGCAACCCAAGAAGCATCACGTGTTTTGGATTGAAGCAGCTTCGATAATTAAAGAGCTAGAAGAAGCAACTAGGTAGCGTTAGCAGTTAGCTACCAAGTTAGCTGGCTCTTACCTCACCAGTGTGTGGGCTGACAGCTCCCACATGGCTTTTTTCTTTTTTTTTCTCTTTTTTTTTGATACATTCCAGTTCAAGTTTTTTGCAGTGCAAAACCAATAGAAACCAAACGAAATGAATAACACCACACAGTATCAACTATTCCACTGATTCAAACCAAAGTAAACAGACACCAGGTGGCAAAATATGCTAACATGTAGCTTACTTAATTACTTGACAAACATTCATGGTTATAGAATTCAAATGTATGCGTTTTTCTCAGGCATCCTACCAGTAGCTTTTTATCTGGTTTACACAGAGTCAGCCATGAAGATAGAAAGCAATTTTGTCTGTGTGTGTGGTACAAAACTCACAACGGACTGCATGCTAATTGAATTAGCACAATGCGAGGGAGCCACTAGTCTAGCTTGTGTGATGTGAGGGAAATAAACCTTCCAGCATTTCCAAAGCTGTATTATTTAAGCGATATATCTTACATCTTATGAAAAAAAAGCATAAAAACAAGGTTCAAATTACTATCTTCATATAAGACACAGAGGGATAAAATTGGCTTTGGCATCTTTTTGCCTGACTCTGGGTAAGGCATTGTCATATGCACAACAGTAATACATTTAACAGCGTGTCTATATTTATGTTTATTATTTCTTAGAACTTTCTCAGCGTGACTTGTTTGGTAGGTAGGGTGCAGTGTTTGTGTTATTTGAACAGTTTGTAATATTCTTAATGCTTTGTGGATTTCAGAAACAATAGCTGTTACCTTGGTAATTACTGCTGGGGATCAGAATAAACAGTAAAACTAACAAAACTATCATCGACAGTACATCTGCAGTACTGTAGCTGAAAATACTAAAATTGAAGTTGGCAGATTGTTTTTGCACATTTCAAAATAATCAGATTATGGAGCCAAAAATTTAAAATGTGTCACTGTCCAAACTAAAGCTTACTGGACTCCTCCATGTCTGGGCATTCAAGCATAGAATTAATTACAGAGGCAGACGTGGCCTGGACAAGAGTTTGCCCTTAGCTGGTTTGGCATAGCATAGAAACAGCTGGTTTCATAAATGGAAAGCCTGAGTTCCTGCCATGTGTGTAAACTGCAGAGGGCAAGGGGGTCATGTTTTGTTCCTAAGATTTAAAAGGAAGAGGGGAAAAGGCATCAAAGTCAGACGCCAGCACTTCACAGAGCTAGCTGGGTACTTTAAGTCTATGTATATTCCAAGTTCAAGTGTTAATACTGCACTATACAAGATTTTTATGTAAATATACAGCTGTATTAGCCTAAATCACAAAGGGAGGCTGCAGCAGAAAAGAGCATCCCATTCCCACTAACTGAGACACTTTAGATAGACTCTCTTTGCCCAAATGAAATTCAGGTGTCAGGTACAGACACTGGCGAGAGATCTTCTTTGCCCACAGGAAGTAACAAATTGAAATGTAAGAGCAAAATCCAATAATGTCTCCTAAACAGCAGAGAGCAAGAGAGAGCTGGGCTCACCAATGTTACATCTCTCTCTCTCTCTCTCTCTCTCTCTTTCTCTCTCTCTCTTTCTCTCTCAAGTTGCCTAATGCAGCTTTAAAGGGGTCAGAAACACTAAAACATATTATTTGAGGTGTTGGCTGACATCTAGATGCAGTTTGAGATAGAACACAATAATACCAGACATTACCTCGAAATTTTAAATCAACAATTCTCCTTTTACTGGGGTTAAAAATCAAAAATAGGTGAATGTCTGGGTGTTTTATAATGTTAGCTTGCCTCTATGTAGTAAGAATGATTGGAGAGCTGCTCCTCCCCCCTCCTCCACCACTGCAGATTATTCTGCCCAGTGCAGTGCACTTTTCTTCTCAAACCAGTGAGGTAGGCAGAGCGGAACTGGATGTGGGGATACCGTCTTGCTTTAAGTAACCTTGGACCTCTTGTGGATCAAAGGCATGCACGGTGGGGGCTTTTTGTTCTAGGTGCCCTTTTCATAATTAAACACAAAGATAGAGTTTTCTAAGGCAGGATCTCTAAGAGTCATCACCTGAGGAGCTAATGGGGCCATGTAACCAGTAGGAAGGGCATTTATAACATCATATGTAGGCTATTAAATCCTGGTGTACATGTTTTCTATCTCTTACACTGGTCAGCAATTAGCATTTAAGGTCACATGAATGTTCTCATTCTCTCCATAAAGCCACCGTAATACATTTGTTTCCTACTCTTATCCAATCTGTGCAGATATAATGTCTAGAGCTCCTTAGGATGGAAAAACAGACAAAATTATGAGATGCCAAACTGCACTGAGAAGCTAAACTATTAGGGCCTACAAACATAGTTTTAAACCAATACATACATCTATTTCACATTTTACCTATTCTTACTTCTTACCTATTCTTACTCTTGCAGCTTATACTATTGAATAGCATGCCAAACTATCAATAAAGTGATTTTCAATTGGACTCCTCACTCTCCACAATATCACCTGAAACTGTAATGCTCCTTCAAACCCTAAATGGAGTTTGGTATTCACTCTTATTGACAGAACAATTTGATGAAAGGTTTGAGGTAGTGAAAGCAAACACTAGCTTTTCTGTATCAACTAAATTAGGTATTACTACTACTAGTTCACTGCGTTCTTATCTTGTTGATGATTTTTTTGGTTTCTGAAAGATAGAAATGGAAGCTGTCTTGCTAAATATATGAATTATTTTGCTAGGGTCTTATTTGATATTTCAAAGATGTTCAATTTCATACTACATATGTTGTAATTTTATAAACGTAAGTTTTAAATTGGGTTACACACTTTATGTCAGTGAGAGGTTAGAAATGACAGGACATGTACATAACTACTGTGCAAAACTCACCAGAAGTGAGTTTTTAAAAGCAGATTTTGAAAGAAAATTCTCTCCAGGAGAGTATAATGATCCCAGACACCCTAAGGATTTTTGGGAAAATGCACTTTTAAATATTATTTTAATGGCATTTCTGCTTTATTATACAGTTCACAGTGAAAAGAGTCAGAAAGGAGAGAAAGCGGGGTGTTACAAAGCAAAGACTGATTCCAAATCCAAGACGCTGCATTTCTGTGACAGACATCTCAGCCAACTGAGCCTCTGGGACTATGCAGAAGTTGCCCTTTTAGAGAATTTTATGCGTACTACTTTCACAGTTGGTGCACGCCACTGTCATGGATGGCACACATGCACTTTGGACAGTAATTCAGTAATTCTTTGCCTTCAAATGATCATTTCTTTCAAGGACCAAGCCCACAAGCTTCACAGATCTGATCTAAGGAATTTTCCTCTTGGAACTGAATCAAAATATCTTTGCATGGGGGGAGAACGCAAGGCAATAAAGAGATAGAGGATCAGTGAAATAAAGCAATTATCTCGTATAACCATGACTTATTTGGCCAACTGGGAACTGCTATAATCATGGTCTGCCTCTCCTGACACACTGTTTCCCACATAGGTTGAATCAGCTCCACTGGGAAAAAAAGGCATCAAGTAAGCTTTTGGAGCATGGATGTTCTAGAGGATCCACTCCCAGTGGTGCAACCTTGTTTTCCTGGTGAAAAAAAAACAGAGAACAATACATGTTTTTGTTGTTGTTGTTTTATGGTGAATATTTCTATAGCCTGCCTGTCCAAATTTCTCCCAAGTATCAGATGCAGCCGAATCCCCTGGGAAAGCATGTCCTCGAGGGAAGGCGTTCGCCCCTACATTCATTACTTGGGGGCCTTATCGTGGCTTTGTGTGACAGAAGAAGCCATCAGGGAACGGACAGGGAAAGAGCGTATCCTCTGCTGTCTGTTTATTTGAGCCACTCCTGCCTTGCACACTATGGCTATGGCTGTACTTGTCACTTGATTTGAGAACTCTTTTATGAGATTACAACGCTGTACATCCACACTTTGTCTGAAAACAATAGTGCTGCAATTGTCGCAAAAAGTTTGCATCAGTTTTAAAGCGCCAATTGCCAAGCCCAGCTGGGTCAAGTCACCCAAGCAGCTCACGTACCTCAGATAATTTGGCATGCACCCTTTTCAGTCCAACACAATGTCAGTGGAGGTTCGAATCTGACGTGTAAAAATAAGTGCGTGAAGTGTTACCGCCATGTTGCAGCCAGCAAAGGTATATATAGAGCAGAAAATTAATAACCACACATTCGCTGTGAAACAGTTACCGGGTCACGAAGTGTATTTTCAATTTGTGTGAGCATATTGATTCTATGGGGAGAGCAAAAACACAGTTTTAAGCTTAGGTGTAAATGAAATGTGGGCAACACATCTGTGGGTGTGAGATTTGTGATGTTGTCAGTACGTAGTCAAGATTTAAACTACCTGGATGTCTCAAATTACATGGGCCAAAAACATCTTCTCAATTACCTCAACATACTTTGAGAAACAGCACAGAATCTAATATTCCTCCTGTCTGTCTGTCTTGTTCACTGTGGTTTGGCTGACATTTAAACTTGGGTACTGAGTTGCTTTTCCTTGTACTTTTGTGCCATGGTTTCCCCAATATGCATTTTCTTCCTTTACTTGTCCATCAATGTCCTACCCTTCATCTCACTGCCTGCTTTGTTTTCCACATTATGGGTAAGACCTGTCTCCCCGGTTTGAATTCTTCATAGACAGGCGCTGCTCAGAGAAAAGTTGAAGCCATACCAATGCTTCCTCTTCTTGGCTGTTCATCCATCGTCTCAAACAATAGATCTCTTCATTATGTAATGACCAAAATCAATATAATGTTAGTAAGTATCTTGACTATGGCCAACTGCATTAATGAGGAGGTTGACTGACACAAGCTCTTAGTCAATGCTACAGTTGCAAGAAGCATACTGATTTTGTAAGATGTCATATTTGCACAAACTCTATTGTCCTACATGTTAAACTACAGAAAGCATTTGTAAGGACTATACAGTATACATTAAATAGGTTTCAATCAGAGCAAGGGCCAACAAGCTACTTTCAAAATCAAAATGTGTCAAGTACAATTAGACATTGTTGTGCCAGACCTGTACCAGACCAGTATTACTTTTAGATTTCGCCAATCACTGTACTTTATATTTCACTTTTACTCTAAGCCTATGCTTTCACGAAGTAGTTTACTTGCTCATGTACTTGATAGGATGCTGGACGCGGAACAATACAGGTATCAAGGAGTTGAGAAAAGCTTTGCTTTTTCATCTTGTGAACAGGTTACTGAGAGGTTGATAGGATTTGGATCAAACAGCAGAGCTGCTGCTGGGCTTGGCATAATGCAGGGAACAGGACAACAAATGCCGCCGAGGCAGAAATCGACGTTGGAAAACATACTGTTGCTTTTCAACATAGTTTTACCACATATCCACATGAATGTAAAACAGGCAAGACATTTTTAATTGGTTACAAAAAATAAATACTGAGAAGAGTTAGACCACTTAGTGCATACACAGTAATTATATGATCCTCTGGCAATCCTTTAGCACTGGGATGCATTTATGTATGGCAAATGATTGACACAAAGTGAGGTTTTAATTCTTAATCTCTTCACCATAAATGTAGAGGCAAATCAATTTCATATGGTTTATTTGCTCAGTCAGTATTTATGTATGCAGCCAAATACATACATATGTACATACATTACATTAAACACTCCGATGCACTAAGAACTTGCACAACCTTCACTCTCCCAGCAGCCCACTTAGAAAATGGCATGTTCTTGCTGCCATACAGACTGATGTAACGTGGCATGTATGGAATATTAATGAGGGAGGATGTCTCTGCCTTTAATAAACATATTTAAGTGAGTAGGTCCTGTCTAATTTATGAGCTTCTAATGAATCAGGTGAGCGAGCATGGGCTGCTCTCTGATGGCCTGCCATGGATGAGCCGGTGCCCAGAGTGAGTCGAATTTCACACAGATTGCACAGCGGGGGAATATGCCTTTAAATGTGCCTCTCACCGTCTCTGTTTCCAGCCCAGGACTGAACAAAGTGAACAAACTGCCCCAAGAAGCCATTCATAATTAAGCATGTTGGAACACTTCCCCAGTTTTTTGTCATGTTTAAAGCATGACAGGAGTGCTCTGTCTCGCCCTGTGGATCAAATTAAAAAAATCTCAGCTGTCATTAAATTGATATAGCAAACTGTCTTAAGGACAGGTGTTTGAAGGAAGGGCAAAGAAACAGCAAAGGGAAAGAGGGATATCGTTTCCTCTTAAGGAGGGAGGAGAGTCTGCTTCTTATCATATTTGAAACCCACTCTGTAGAAACTTTATCTCAGAATCAAATGCTCTTGCTTGTTGGCTGGTCAAAAGCTTGTTCTGGTTTACTTATCTGATCTCATCCAGCAGAATTAAGAGTTCTCCAATATTTGAGGTTATTAAAAAAATGATTTCATGTGCTTGTTATACCGATATATCAGCGATGACAATCTTGTTAACCATGGCAAACTTCTGCTTCGGTAGCAGAGTTTCATTTCACTCTGCTTTGCTTACATGAACTGGTAAATTTTTGGGAGAAAGGGGTCTACTTGTTGTGATAGTGTTTTTGATTAAAGTTTACTCTGTAAGTCTTATTTTATAACTGGCACACTGTTATTGAGAGTGTCCTAGATGATCAAGTATTGCTCTAAGAAGAATGGCAGAAATTCACTTTCATGTTTTTCAAAAATTGTCAGTTTGCCTCAGTAGATACTCATTCTATTTATTGCATTACAAGATCTGCAATTTTAGTTGTTTTTTTTATTATTTTGCTTGTTGTTGTTTTTTCTCATGCATTTAATCTTCAAATATGCTACAAAGCATAGTAGCAGTAATGTCAGTATTTTCAGTGGTAGTAGAGGAAATAAAATGTCTGTCTTTTTGAATTTTGTGCATTCAAGATTCAAGGTTCAACACTTTATTGCCATATCAACTTAGTTTTTGTACTTGTAGGAATTTGCTTTGGCATGCTGAAGGCAAAACAGTGATACAGCGAGGACAACAAGCACAACTTCCACACAACATACAGTAGTGAAAGCATAAAAACAAGAGCACAAGTATTAAAGTATAAGTGTTTATACATTATATTTATGTATCTACAATTCCTTGTTCTCCACTCAGACAGACAATACATTTTGAACTACAGTATTTACAGTACTGCAGAGCACAGCAGTGTTACTGTGTGTTGGATTCTGTTAACATATCATGATGCCTACCAGGTGTTGTTGATGGAGAGTCAGCTAACAGCTGATCGGCAGGCTCTGCACAGCTTCCAGGTTTATACAGTGCACTTTTCCAACAAGTCTCCTAAAATCAGCGCCTGAAGCATGGCATTTTCAACTGCAGTAGAGAAAGGCCTGTAACTGTGATGAACAGCAAATTTGATTGTGGTGGGACAGCACAAGTGTGTGTGTGTGTGTGTGTGAGAATGAGAAAACTTTAAGAAAACTCCAACCTCCACATTGCTCTCTAGAATTTTAAATAAGTTACTTCAGTTAATATTATGAGGAGTTGTCAGTTTATACAATTATCTAAATGGCTTAAACTGACTGTTGCCAACTCTGCTAACTGGTATGGTGCGTTTGACGATTGGCTCTGGTCACGAAATTACCAAAAATCGATTAGTCATGCCCAGATGGGTTTGCACTGTAAGCCTGTGCCGCCTCCTGCATCTGCACCTTGATTCATGAAAACAGCACCCATTGTGTTATTTTACACCTATGACGCTGCCGCCCCCTGTCTCATCATCGTCATTATTATCCTCTGGGCCTTGTGCTAACAGCTGCCAGCTTGTCTAAACTGGAAATGTATCAGCAAGCTTGCCACACTTGGTTGCATCTTCCCCAGGTGCCTTTCTTATTTTAATCTGTGCTTTTTCTGCTCTTTCCTTTCCTCTTTCTATTCTACATTTTGTTTACACGCGCAATCCATCTGTATACTGACTCTCACCTCTAAAATGCGTCATCATATGTCATTACTTGACTGATCACATGCTAAAACAACCCTGCACTTGATCAGTGCAGTAAGAGGCTGCTCTCATCCCTCCTCTCAGCATCCATGTGGATTTCGTTATGTCTTTGGAGGCGGGGGCTGTCAGTAGCTGTGCGTCAGGCTGTGTGACACACAGGCAGGGGAGAGCGGGGCCAGGCAGGCGAGAAGTCACTGCTGGGCTCGCACAGCAAGTCCTCTTGATGATTAATTTATAAATTTATTATACATTGATTTCCGACCCACCGCCGACCCAAACACTCAGCGTCCCACCGGGAACCCTCCCGATTCTCCCGATTAGCCCCTTCGGCATTGAGCAATGGCCCTATACAAATAGCCAACAAATTCGATCACAAACTCCTCTCTTATGTACCACATCACAGTGGCTGGATTAAATTGTGTCCTTAAAAGTTGTCGTGTCATACTAGAGGGAGTGCATACCAAAGACATATATGGATTGACTGCTGCTGCTCTTTACTTTATGGTTGTCAGCGACCATTTATAGATTAGATGTCTTGACAACACATTTTTACAGGTAAACACAGAGACGCTTGTCAATAGACTCCCCAGCAGAAACAGCGGGAAGATAATTTCTCTATGAGTGGTGTCATCACTACTCCAAATAGTCTCGCTGAAGTCAACATCTCTTTCATCTGACATCCCAATATACCGTACAGTTTTACCCACTTTTACGATGCTGGTCAGGCGTTAGGTTTAGGGAGCAGGGTGCTCACATGGAAAGAGAGAACCTGCCTTCAACTGGAAGACCTGATTTCAAGTGCCCTGAATCTTTGCCACATACAGGGCCTGACCCTGACCGTATCGATATTCTATATATTAACACAATAATGACATTTGTTACAAGAGAAATAGCACTCTAGGCAGTAGAATATACACATTTCTCATTATCAACATTCTCCTGCTATTTGCATTCAAGCAGCACAGGTTACAGTAAGAGTAAAGCTGCAGCAGAGATTAAGTAATTGCCCAGTAGTGCATTAGACAAGTGTGCTATGAGGCAATTAAACTGGACAGGATGAGGTGAAAGGAAGCACTACATTATGTACGTTACAGTCCATGGATCATTCCTGAGGCTGAAAGTGTCACTGTGGGCTCTAATACAATGTTGTGCAGACATATTTTTGATTGATTATTTATCTAAGCATCCCTTCTTGTGCCCAGCCCACATGGGCTTGCAAGACACTAAATAATAACCAAGATAATAACCAAGATGGCCAGATGACAAATCATGATGTACAGTCTCACCAATTCAAAAGGAGAACATTTCAAAGCCTTCACTTTACATGGCAGAGCTGTCCTGTTATGATGGATACAGCGTTCTCTGTCTTAGCTGCCACACATCTCCTATGAATCTCCCCATAAGAAAAATCTCCATATTAAAAAGCCAACTCAACATATCAGCTTTGGGCAACCAAAGCTGATCAGGATTTTTCAATCGGATCCTTTAGAACAAATAAGTCCTCAAATCACTCTACAATGGGCAATGAAATTCAAAATGAATGGGGGCAATTCAGACCTCAAAATGAGCATGCAGGCTTTGGAAAAACAGTTTGATGATTACAGATTTGACTTAAAAAGTATTTCACAAATTATTTGTAAATTTATGGAGACAACAGAGAGACAAATAGCGCTCACGTGGCCATCCTGCAGCAGGTCAGCCTTGAAATAAACTCTACAACATACTGCAAATAAAGTGTGGGTAATAATAAATACTAAAAAATAAATAAATAAAAAGTTATTGCGGTAGGTTTATAGCCAGATCAATAAGGTGGAGTGGAGGAGTCCAGAGGTGGTATGTTGTGCAGGTGCTGAGTTTCCTGAGCACTGCTGAACAGGGTGAGCACTCTTGGGAAGAAGCTGTCAAGGTGATGGGTGGTCATGGTGGACCGTGCAAACAACTCAGCCGAGTTCACACTTGAGCCATTGATCTTCAAGGGGAATGTGAGCGGGCTACTGCAGAAGTCAAATCTCATCTCTGCAGTTTTGCCTGTTGTTCAGATCTAGGTCGTTGATGGTGCTACCTGGCATGAACCGGTCCACCTCGTCCCTGTACGTGTTGGCGATTGGGCCCACCAGGGTTTCATCGTCTGAAAAGTGAAGCAGTTTGATGGACGGGTGGCAGGAGCTTCAGTCATTGGTGTGCAGATGATGTGAGCACATGTCCCTGTGGTGGACCTGTGCTCACATCAAGAGGGTCTGACAGGGAACTTCCCAAACTGCACAAACTGGCTTCTATCTGTCATGGTGTTTGATAATCTCCCACAGATTGAGGAAGCATCATTCAGTTGGGACAATCTGTTGAGTGGCAATTCCAAGATGATGGTGCTGAATGCAGAAACGATGTTGAGAAACATGATCTTGGTGGGCAGGGAATCCACTGCCTTGGGTGTCATAGTGTTCCAGGACAAAATTTAGGCCCATGCTGACTGAATCCTCCACTGACTAATTTACCCAGAAGGCAAACTGGCAAAAATCGGAGAAGTGGAATTGTGACATATTTGAGATAGATGTTTAAGAGTATGAGAGTTGAGAGGCACTTTTGGGTCTTCTTTTTATAAATGAGGTCCATGCTACAGTTCTGAAATCACTGAGGTCTTTAACCTTGTCCTTCTTTGGAACAGGAACAATGATCAAATATTTGATAACAGTAAAGTAGACAGGATCTGCACTCATGGACTCGTTAGAAATGCTGTCCACCTGTGCCTCCCAGGTAAGGATCTGTCAGGCCTTGTGGCTTTCCTGATGTTTCCTGTTAGAAAACAATTTCTTCTTTATCCTCTTTTGATGAAGAGGGGAATGGGTGTTTGCAGGTGATGGTAGCTTGCATTGCCAAGGTAAAGAAGTTACTGTTTCGAAAAGAGGCAACAAAAGGAGTTCAAGCCTTTGTGAAGGAGGTGTGCGCATGAGAGAACCTTTTTTTCTAGCTTGAGAAGAGTTAAACAATTGCCATGCTGTCTGAGTTTCATCATTGGCAAACTGGCTTTCCAATTTGTCCAGTGCCAAGTTTAGCCACTGTCATTTCTCCTGACCTGTTGATCACTCTGTCTCTCTCTGTCTGCCTGGTACCTGGACACAGCAATTAGCACTTCCACTTTACGCAGGCTAACCTTGATGGTGGTGAGAAAAATCTCACATCATGGAACAAATTAATTGCAATATTTTGCATGGAAAGTTCCTTTTGCGTATAAACACTAGTTATAAATCCAAAGCACACTGAACAAGGTGAATAAAGCAGAGATGATCTAAACTGAAAAGGTGAAAAGTTCAAGCTCTACTCCACAGAACACAAACCTTCATTCTCATGGATCATTTTTAGGAAATACTTTTTTTAAGCTTAAGCTTAATACCTTAGAGTACATGGCACCACTCAGGACCAGGCCATTGCGGATCCAGATGATGGAGGCAGCGGGTTTGGCATTGTTGGCGTGGCATGTGAGATTGAGGTGGTCACCAGCCCGTAGACTCACTACCGGAGCACCAACGATCACTGGGTCATCAGGAGGAACTGTGGAGGGAGATCGTGATGAGTTCAAATATGTGAGTACATTTGATGATTTTATGGACATGTAATACTAGAGGTGCAATACAGTGAAGGGGGAAAGCTTAAAAACACCAACGACAGCCAGAGTGGTAGTGAGTTCGCATTATTTATTAACCACCATGTTTCTTACATTCAAAAGCCTACAAAGAACACAAAACCTCACCCTGAAGTCCCTGCACACTTTTCAAAACCCACGAAAAACCCACACCGAGATAATCATTAGTGTCAGACAGAGAAACACTGACCATGTTGTCTGCAAGGCATGTATGAGGTTAGACCCTCTCAGGACGACTGTCCTCACTGATTATAGAGTTGGAAAACATCAAATGTTTAGTATAACATGGGAGAGTCTAATACTATAACTAAAAAGAATTAAACATGCCCATTTAATTTGCTCTCTCAAGAAAGGGTCAAGAATATTTTTTGTGAATCCATACTAATTCAAATCAGCATCAGGGTGACTTGGGTACATGCCCAGTTTAAAAAGTTTTAAAAGTAGTCTTTAGCCTAGTAGCAACTTTCTGGAGGGAACTGACCTTTGAACTTTACAGTATTAGCCTGGCTTTAGGCCTACATGAGGTTATAAGGAGATAAAGATTCTATAACTTCCATCTGTATAGACCGTTGAATAGTTTCCTAGCTATTTCCAACACTTGGTCTTAGAAGAGTTGCATCCCCTTGAGGTGTGGATTTGACAGTTTTAGAGAACGGCACGGTTTCCATAATGTTTATAGCTGCAAGTGTGTACGAGTCCTAAGGCTCTGTTACTTAGTGTAATCTAATTAGCACTTGAGCTAACAGTGGTTTACAGTGGTTTTGTTTTTAGAACAAAAGAAGCACATTATTTGTTCAGTTTTCAGTATCAGCTGTGCTATCACACTACTCCCTGGTAATGAACAGACAGATGTAGTGAGAGTTCTGCGATCTGTTTTCTTAGCGGTGTCATCAAGGTACATAAATAGTATTTCAACTCTCGGTTTGTGGATCGTCAAGTTCAAAGGCAGTCATCTTTCTCTAACCTTTCAAATGGGATTACAGTTTTCACGTTGTGCTCAAACTTATAAAGGTACTGTATACATGAAAATGCATTTTTCCACTTTCTGTCTAATGAGGAGGTCTGACACATGCTTGGTTTGCTGTAGCTGAACTGATAAACTGTGAAAGGCAGATTCAAGTAGAAAAATCAAATCTCTGCTACCTCCTAATTCAAATGTAGGAGAACTGCCCATATCTACCATTGTTTTAACATTGTCAATTTTTCATTCTCAATTTTAATCTGAAGTCTTATGTAGCGCAGAGCAATTCCATTGTGCTGGAGAGCAACTAATTTCCACACATTTCCCTGATGGTAAGTATGTAAGCTGTGTATAACTGGAATGTGTAAAATGAGCAAAGCCAAGTTGTTTCAGGATGAAAACTGACTATGTTGCAAGCATTAGGAGCTTTAAATCCCACTAAGTTTAAGAGGATCAACTCTATCAATGGCATATGAATGCTCTTTTTCAACCCAGTCCAAACTTTGCTCAACAAAAAGCCTGTATACCAAGGCCAGGATCAGTTTAGTTAGGATTATTTTAGTTTAGTCAGTCAGTAACATCTGGAAAGACAGTTTCTCTGAATTAAAAAAACATGCAAATCTATTGCCATAACAGTTTCTTATGTCCAATTTATGAAAATAATTGAGAATGGAGGCTATCATTATTATTTGAATTGCAGTTTCACATTACATTTGAATTGAAAGTGAAGTGACCCAAACGCTGCTGTGCAACATCATATATTCGGTCCTCATTTATATTCCACCTCCAAATTACACTGTATGTACTCTGTATTCACATGACAGAAACTATGAATATTCCACCACAATCCCACAGGTGAGTGATTACTTAGAGGCAAAAGAAGAAAGCGGACAACCAGCAATTTTGTTGGTTTCATTTCAAGGATGGCAAGGAGGTCAGGCAACAAGAAAAGTAAAGCTGTGTAAAAGAGATTGGGAAAAAAAAACTCAAAGCAAAGTATGAGACAAAAAGAGTGATAAAGCTAATGGCAGAAGCAGCATCGAGGCTGCTGAAAGGCACTGATTACATTCTTGTATGAAACTGGATCTGATCACCCTGGATTTTATTCAAACTTGAGTGAATTATTGATTGAGCACTCAGCTCATTAGGTAGCAGATCTGGGGCAAGCCTAAATCAAAGGCAACATGCAGATGGCACATCCTGAGTGCTTGGAAGAAAGGAAGGGAGAAATGGAAAAGGGAGAGCGTAAGAGAGTGATAGAGAGGGAGAGCATGAGTTCAAGACGGCTCGCTCTCTCCCTTTAAAACGCAATATGCTCTTCATTTGCAGTATATTTCAAAATACAGTTAGAAGACACAAATGCCATGTTACACAGCCAGCAAGGAACAGCAGCTTCGACTTTATATGGCACAATGTATTCTCTCGCTTGATTCCTGTGATTCTCAATGGGTTTTTTAAGGGGTAATTCAGGGTAGACAAAGCTCCAGACTCACTATTATTAAAGCATTTCTCTGCCAAAAATCTTTGGGTGTGGAGAATGGATTTCTGTTTGCAAACTATGTTCAAAAGTATAACAAATGATTTGTCAAGGTATGCAAATATTTGAGCAAGAAAAATTTATTCAAACTAATTTCAACAGTGTAGCAAATGAAAGTGTAAAAAGATTTGATATCACGACATGTATTTTCAAAACACTTGTTTTGCTTGGATATTTGCACACTTGCACACAGTCGGTTTGCATGCGTGCAGACTTTTCCGCTCCCAAAACCCATTTAAAAGCGTGTGAGCAGTCATTTGCAAGGAGCTAGAGGAGAGATGTAGAAATCTGATAGGCAGAACCTGGTTCTTCTAACCAGTCGCTGACCAGCATGCTCTGCGCTGATTGGATAATAAATATGCCACTTGTGAGGCGTGGCTTCCGGCCCATCATTTATCTTTCATGCTCAAATCATTTTGCCAGGGAAACGCCTTCACTGTATTGACTGCAGTTACATATCCAGCTATACTGTCCGTGCAGAGAACAAAAGTGCAGTAGTCACCCTAATGGCATTCTCTCATCACTCACAACTACTGCACTCCTGATTATAGCCCCCCTGACAAGCTGTGGTCGGTGGTCATCTATACTTTGCACACACACACACACACACTCTGAAGTGAACACATTTGACACAAGGTAGAAATGAATCCTCCAAGGTATTAAAAGACCTCTCACTCATTTCCAACTTGCTCTTTCTCTTCTCTCTCTCCAGTAGCCACATACAGCTTTATTATTAGCCTCACTGTAAAAGCGCTGCTCCCTTTATGAGCAGCAGTGGTTTATCTTTAGAACACACCACATCTTGCTAAGATTTCTCTTAAACTTTGTTGGAGGAGGATATTATGATGGATAAGTCTTATTTATATGGGATTCATTAGGGTCACTTTACCCATATTTGATGAACCTTGACCGTTAGCAGGAGAATCTACGCTTTACAAAACAAGGTCGTACCACAGGAGCTTCTCAGACAAGCAGTTGGGGTATTTCTTAAATCACTGGTGCGTGTTCTTCCAAGAAGATTTGTGGGGGAAGTTTTTTATATCCAGTCTCAGGCAGCGCAGGTACTTGCTCACTGGACTGCCAGCTTTCATAATAGGAAAGTTACTTTTGCAGAGTTGGGTTTTAAATGTGTATCCCCTTTAAAAAAAAAAAAAAACAAAGAAAAAAAGTGGACCCTTTAAACTAACTCTCTAAAAACATTCTAAAACTATAGAATGGCTAATACAGTAATAACATATCAAACAGGCTTCTGTGTTAAATTATTAATTTATGAACACTGTCAGTTTGCAGGAACATGTTTTGACGTAAATTATAATAAATGTTTATTCTGCACGTTCTTTGTCCATCCAAGGGAATAGATCACAATTCGGGCCTCACAGTAAAGGCTTTCGTTAAATGATGAATGCTATTTAACTGCTTAACTGTTTTTCATTTCAATACCCCAGAAAGGCTAATAAATTTCATCTGTAGGGTTTAAGTGGAAGAGTGTGCTGTTGTCTAATCAATTTATGAAAAAAAAAACAAACACTGCTGACATCTTCAATCCGTGCAAGTGGACAGATCATTTTGCTCTCTCATGATAGAAGAGAAGTGCACCATGTCTGCCTGCCAACACATACAATAAGCCCTTGCACCCTCGGCATGAATTTGGTATGCATGTTCAAAACAGAAGTCCGACCATGTGTACCAAGTTTTGTATACCAAGTTCAAACTCATCTTGAATTATAAGCCATGACATGATAGGCTACACCAACATGCACCACTCTAATCCAAACTTTAGACTGGAATACATATGGATATGGATCTACTTTTTCTCAGTGAATACAGACTATTATTTTTAACCAGTATTATGAAGGTGTGGACTAAGTAAATAATTCATACAGTATAAAGTCTGAATATTGGTGAATAATAATCAAGGAATAATAAATGCTGAAGAAAACCTCACACATGCAGAAGCAGACCCTTCTCACTTCTCACTCCCCACAGTGTACATTATTTTTTGATAAGTGCATGTTGTCTATGCACATTGGCGACGTGCCAAAGATAGGAAAAAGTCTGTGCTGTTAATTTGTCTTTTTTTTTTAAAGTACCATTTCCAATTTGCTCACTGGTGACCTTACATTAACCAAGATATCTGCATAATAAAATTATTTTTATGTTCAGAACATACGCAGCAGCACAGCAAATTAACAGCATTTGAAGTAGAAAATCCACAAACTTTTTCATATAAATGAATGTATATTTTGTTACCCTGTCATAAATGTCCAATCTGTGGGTACATTTGTTCATATGAATAGGTAGCAACATATGCTTACACATCCGCTTCAAACCTGTAAATTTGTCCACAAAGGCTCTGTATCCTCATTTATTTATCTGTACTATTCTGAATTTTTTGATTGTGTAACAATTTGTATTGCCTTCAGCACACTCCTATTTATCTTATTCTTGGCTAGATCCTCTCTGTAGCTGTGGTGACCCAACTTCCTCACAGGGATCAATTAATTTTAATCTAATCTAATCTGATCTTAGATAATGAAAATTTTAATTTAGGCCTTAGATTATAGTAATTACATGGATAGAAATTTATTAGCGTTAATGCAGGATTTTGTCTCTCTCTCCCTTTAAATAAGATTGGTAGATTGGATGCAAGCTAAAATATAGAGTGAACACTATGAGAAAGTCTGGAGTCATGCCCTAAACATGTTAATTACTGATGAGCAAGAGCAACATGTAACTGATGGATTTTCACATGCTGCCCTGTGATGGACTGGCAACCTGTCCAGTTCTGCCCAGTGCATGCTGGGACAGACTCCAGCTCCCCATGGCCCTGAATAGGAATAAGCAGCTGTGAGAAATGGAGGGATGGATTTTGTCATACCATAAGGAAACATCACACAACGGGACTGGGGGAATATACATGGCACTTACTTTAACATTTGGCTAAAAAAATTTGAAATCAGTTCATCACTGTGCTAAAGGGGCAATAAATGGCAATGATTTTCCCTGCCACATGGCACAAAATGACCATAATTGATCTGTGGGTGTTTATTAGGTTGATAAGTACCACTGACTCAACCATTAGTTCACCAGGTGCTGAGATTTCCATAAGAGAGCAGACTAGTAGAAAACAGTGCAAAACACGCCCACATCAGTGTAAAAAACCCTCACTTATATCAGTACAAGATACGTTAATGCCCCATTTATGTGGTGTCGGGTTTATTGTATATTCCAGTTTCCCAGTCGTAAGTGCACAGGAACAGTCTACCAAGCCCTACAATCAAGTCGGGTAAATCAGGATTGTGGATGTAACATAAATTGGACAAGTTGTTACGTTTCAAAATGGTTGCCCAAAGCACAGAATTTTCTGTGAATAAATTTGACGCAGCAGCAATTTTTAAAATATTTTAAAACATAATTTTAAAACAATTTTTGATAGATATGGTCCCCAAATGGTTGTTTTTGTAAACCAGTGGAAAAACTCATGCTTATTGGCTAAAGCTAGCTTTTACAACAAAATTTCTGCTTCTGAATGCATTCTTTGCAAACCACGTGGGAGCTTCCGAAGCATCCCCTGAATCCTATGAGGATGTGAACACGGCAAAAGGTTAGGGAAAGTGATGGGAGATGTCGGATAGACCCCTGGCTTTCAAAATTCAACTTTCAGCTTTGGCCATTAGCATTTCAGTTCACTTTAACGTTGTTAGTGTGGAAAAAAATTACTGAGAAAAAATTATTTTAGGGGACATAAAGTTCTCAATAAGTATCTTCACAAGTAAGGACAAATTTAAGCAAAAAGGTAAAAGGCTCTGGGAAGCAGCTTGAGAGCTAAAGTTGGGAAGCCCTAGTGCCCAGTGGCCATGCTTTCAGCATACACAAAGTAGTAATTAAGCTCTATAGCCTTGAATGAGTCTCAATGCAGCCTTCTTATCATCAAAAGAAAGCTATCAGAGCTTTGAAAGCCAAGGAGAAAAAGAACACAGTCCATCACCCTTCACCCTGGCCATGAAATATGAAATTCATAGTTAAGTACCTTTTATCCCTGTAAAAAAAGAAAAAAAACTGTTGAACTGCTTAGATATAATTGCTCATTTTCATTCTTCTCATGTGAGAATATTTGGGTTAATGAATTACTAATAGCAGTTGACATGTACGGCAGTATATAAGATAAAGAGTACAAGACAAATCAGCCTGAATATTTTAGGATCACGTTTGCAACAACTGTCCTCAATCTCTTTTCTAACATGTTTGTGTTTGTCTCAATTATTAAAGTTATCTGATGAGTCATCTGCTGTTAGAGGAGTACTGTATCATGACATTTTGAAATGTATTCTCTTATTTTTCTTCAACAAAACATATTACACTGTTGGAACAAATTTGTACATTTGTACTTTAATAATAATTTAATAATGAAATAAGTCACTTTTTGACAAGACACCGCTCTCCCCAAAAAGCAAATGCACCACTAAATTATTAAACCCTGAGTGAAATCTACATTACATAAAAAGTGGCATGGAAGTCTTGCTTTCAGTGTCATTGTTTATCTACTAACAATGTTTAAAATCTATTTATAGTTAATTAGAGTACCAACACAGTACACAGTACAACACATTTAATTGGAGTATCAGCTCTTTTTGTCCCTAAAAGTGACAAGCAATGAAGGAAAATAACAAAATTTAACATAATGGACAAACTCAAAATGTCAAAGAATCCCCTCAAGAATCTATATACTAAAATGAATATAGCTTTGTTTATTTTGCCATGAATTTTAAAAAATGCCTTTCTTTTTTCTTTTTTTAAGCAGGAGATATTTATCTTACACATTATAAAACCACTCCTCTTCTGTTCTTCACTGTTCTTCCGAAGCCGTGAAAGGCAAGGGAAAATATTGCTTTTGCATGTTTTTATTCCTGCACATAATAACAGAGACTCTGTCAACTAATGAGAATAGTAAGAAAAGTAATAATGTCAGGGTGGCAAGATGTATTTGGTTCGCTTTCGGTCTCTCTGGATGCTCTGAATAAATCATGAAGCTTTCCCTTCTCTGTTCTGACTGAGTGACAATTTTCAATATCTCTGGCTCTTTGATGCTAAATCAATGCGCAGCACGGCTGACTGTGAAACCAGATACCACAGACATGCACATTTACATTATCTAAACACTAAACACGACTCCAGCAGTGGCCATCTGTCTGCCATCACATGTGTAGTGCTGCCAGGAGTTGGTTCTCAATGAGTTTTACCTTAAAGTGCAGTATAGCCACAGCCAACCGAGACATAAACTTGACTTCTGTTGCCTTGTGAATCTTCTGCTCGTCTCCCTGCGCTGTGCTATGTTAACAAGAAGTCACTGAGGACTGAGGTTAGGGTACCAGCTGCCACTTTGTCATGGGTCACTGGAAGAGGTAATGCCCCATGACTCATTTCATAAGACTCACTCCCTCAAATCAACTATGGGGGTTGACCTCTGCGACAGTGGAAAAAAAAGAGAAAGAAAGAGTGAATTCAAGAAACAGACAGATTTCTTCCCAGCAACTCCACAGATGCTCCCATCTCTTCTATTGCTACTTGAGTAACTTTGCCATTAGATTTAGCGACTTCTTACACCCACCTGGTGACTATGTTTCTCAAAAGTGACTGGTGGCAAGTCTAGCAATGGGTAAAAGCAGACTAAGTCCATGATGTTTCTATGGTGATGCCGCACAGCAGGGAGATACTCTATTGATTGATGGATACAATGCTATGTGGATTTGTAGCTAAGAAAAAATCGTTACACCAAATCTGAACTCAAGTGTTCATAATAGGACTTAGAGAGCAAGGCAGACACACTTAAGTGCTCTGCATGTTCATGATCCCAAAATAGTGTTCACAAAGTCTAGGAGGCAAGATGTTTCAGCTACACTTGGCTCGATAGCTCACTTTAGCTCACTTTGGCTGAGAGTTCTGTCGTTGTCATGGTGATGGCAAGAGCGATCTGACTGATTTTTTGATTGAAGGTGACATTTGTAGCTAGCTTAGGTAGAAATATCCGCTGGCTATAAAACAATAAATATGTAATAAATAAATAAATTTAAAGTAAGGGATGGGTTTGAGGAGAGACGGAACAGGTGAGGAAATATCCTCACCTGTATGACTCATCACTGACTTCAAGGACTCCAAGAAAACATGTCTGATTGTCTGATTTATCGGGCACACAGACCACAATATCTTTCTGTTCTGCCTTCTCCTCCACTGTAAAAGCAAATTTAAGATCTTCTGCTCCTCTGCTACATCAAACGTGTCGTAATAGCCAGCGGCCATCTTTCCGGAGAAGCAGAGAAGCGTCCAGTTGGTTACAGTGGAGATAGAAAGTGTCCGACACTTTGCTTAAGCATAAATATATCTGTGTCGTCTGACACTTTTCTTAAGACGCCTGTCGATATGTCTTACAAGCATAAAACAGCCTCACTTTGCGGAATGCATCTTATTTATATCAATGGCTTTGGTAAGGCAGCAGCCTACGCAAATTGGTATTTGACATCATCTGGTGAATTCTAGCAACTTTTTCAGCAGCCAATCGCTGTTTTCCTAGAAGAATAGTTGGCAACACTGCCCATCCTCTTCCCCCACCAGTACTGCCATGTTTCTGAATGAGGCACAGCAGTTTCAAGTTCCAATTTAATTAAATGTGGCAAGTCAATAGAGGTTTTGCAGTTGTGTCACAAATCTCAGTCTGGTGCCATCAAATGAGGAATTGGTTGTGGGCAGAGGATAGCTTGAATATATAACAACAATTCTAAATCCAATATTGATATGATGTGTGAAATTATCAGTTCACAATCACAAACACCACAGAAATAAACAAACCTGTCTGATGAGATAGCCAAGCTGTAGGTTTCCAAATGCAATCAGCCATTTAAAGCCATTGTTGCAAAGAGCAGTGGACCTCCACTATTGCTCCCACAGCTGCGTTATATCACATAATG
>OMKZ01026248.1:34189-47452 GCA_900302535.1 Neoniphon sammara
TCCATCCATCAAGAGTTAATGAGTCACTTTTTCTTACTGCTGATTTAATTCACTGACCCTCATGGAAACAGAAAACAAAGAAAAATGTAGTAAATGGAGAATAAAACGTAGGGAAACAGGAAAAATGTTTCCCTATGTGAAATGTGAAAAATGTGGATTTTTTTTTTTCTGTTTTGCATCTTGGACCCCTCTCTAAGGCATTCTGCAGTCTCCGCTCGACTGGTTGAACAAACCAAAAGTCTGGAACTTCCAAAGTTACTCTGCCACTTTAGTCCCTCAATTACACTGACAATGCCCTGTACCTCAAACTCACAAGCTCAAAAAGATAATTACTTTTTAGAAAAGAAATAAATCAAAACCCATTTCAGTAAGCCAGCACGGCGTTCCTACCTTTAACAAAATGAGCAAAGCACTAGTGGCAGTAAGGTTACATTTGGGTCTGTGTGTGCCATTATTAACAAGCCAAATTAAGAAAGGGGAACTTGAGCCCCGCTGGTCTGCCACGGACTCAAATTAGTGATTGTTCCCTCTCCAGATAAGAAATGCCAGCGAACTTAATTAAACTGCTTACTTTAGATACACGATGTAACTAGCCTAAGTGCTCTGGAGATAAGGGACAATTTATTTCACCCCTGTGGCTGTAGCACCCTGAGCAGACCCATGTTAGCCACTGCACTGTACTTCATACAGGTTTAACACGAAAGCCACAAAGGACTCCTGAGGGGGAAAAAAAAAGTCTATCAAAATGTTACATATAAAAGGCATGAAAAATTTGTCCTGTTTTTCAAAAGATACAAATAATCATCTGTCAAATGTATTATTTTGCATTTATAAAATATTGTGCATTTTATTGACATAGAAAAAAAATAGAAACTTGTTTGCACTCTTTCTTCTTTGAGTGCACTGTGCATGAATGAAAACAACAGATACTATATGTTGCACTTCATTAGCCACTGATGGCCATCTTTCTGTCTGCAATCCTACAATAAGACAGCACATAGGAATAGCCCAGTTACTCACCTTTAGTAGTGAGAGAAGTTTTGATGACAAACAATCCATACCCACAAAAAGAAATTATAAGAGATTAGGGGCAATAAGTTGGATTTTTTCTGCACCATAGCACAGAATTACCATAATACATCTGTGGTGGTATAATGAGGTTGTTTGTCAATAGCATTGACTCAATTATTACTTCAGCAGGTGCTGAGATTTCTTGCTTTTGAATCTCACTTTCCAGCCCATACTCTGTTTGGAAGCAAAAACTCTTTCAAGATATTCTTCCCAATCCTCCCCAGTGCCACTGGCTGTCCCTTTGTGGTGAAGAAGGCATCTCTTTTGTGTGTCTTCTCCTGACAGAACAAAGACTCTCCAAGACTCCTGCTTGGCCTCCTCATGGCCACACATGACAACTTGGTGCTCCAGGCCAAAATGGCAGATGATCTTGAAGCCTTAGGGCTTCCCAGCATTGACTTGCAGAACTGCTGCTCCTCACGTGGACGCACCCTGGCATGAGCCAACCACTGACCAAATTCTAAGGAAGCATATCTGTCAGAAAAGTATGGTCAGACCGTAGTGGACTTATAAGTTTTGGGAAGTGTCTGGTATCAGATGCCAGACTGAGTAAAACAGAAAATCCTAGCCAGAACCATGCATGTCAGCGGCACGAGCTATTTGAATAGATGCAGCTAGGACTGAGTGACAGGTGCTGTTGGCAGACCCTTGTGTGAGTGAGCAACCCTATTTAGAAACCACACTGCTCACCCCAAGTCAGCCCCACTCAAATCACTCCACAATAGGTTGCCACACCTATCAGGACATTGCATGAAATAAGAAGGGGAAAAAACTGAAACTGGCATTGCAGAACCCTCCTGGGCCCTTAGGCTAATTCTGATAGACAGTGGGCAGTGTGTGATGGCTGCAGTGCTTAACTATTATAATATTTTCATAGAGAGGGCTGGACAAAGGATCCCTGAAGGAAGAGAGAGCTACACTATCTTCTGTAAAGTGTTGTCTTGGTTGCAGACAGGAATATGCTCATATTTAGTTTGACTGACGCACTTGTTGACATAAGCAAAAGTTTGTCCCTGTATCTTCCAGCCAAGAAACCTTTTGCCGCTGTTCTCAGTGCTTAAAAGCCAAACATCACCATCAGAGAATAAGGCCAAGTACTGCTTCCATTAGTGTTAGATGTGGCTCTCTGGCACATTCGGAGGAATGACAAGATCCTTGAAAGGGTCCTCAATGCTAGGTTGGGCTGAAACAACAAGATACAGAGCAAAGTGCTTTGGAGACATGCTAACTATTTGTGCTGGGCACAGTCTCACAGTCATAAGAAACAACACAGTTATCCTGCAGAAGCACAAATATAAAATGCCATGGGACCAACAAATCAAAGAACCATACAGACTCTGAGGAACAATTGGTGGAAACAGTTCTGTTACCGACCATGAAAATAGCAGGCACCCTGACACTTCTGAGGGGCTGAGGCAAGAACTCTGAGCTGTGCTGAGCACTTTGAAGTTCTACTCATCCAGCACTTTCCTGCAATTCTACCATCATTGGTAGAATTGGCCCGCACGTCAAACATCGGCCCCCATTCATGGAGAAATCTAGCAAATTTCCACTTCTTCAAGATCAGTTCCAAGCAATCACCGTAGATATTAGTGACGACTTCTTGGTACTTTCATTACTTACCAGTTGATGACACTGTGGCTTCGTTTATACTGTAGTGCTTGTATTAGTTATGCTGGAGAGCTCATACCTGAATTAGTGAGGTACGGGCTGCAGGAAAATAACTAAAGAGAGAGAAGCAGCCACACACTCATTACTCCAATGCATAAAATACTTACTCACCACCGTTTTGATGGACAAGCAGTCCTCATTAGGGCACAGCAGGGGCAATTTTATTTCAGACTTACCAGCTCACCATGTTGTTGTTACATGCTCTGATAGTGAATACCTTATGTGTACCATCTACCATCAAATTAGCTAGATGTTCAGGTTAATTACTTAAAAAACACAACTTAAAACCTTACTGACAAATATGTCATTTGGGGGGTAATCTAAAGTATTGCAGCGGAAATAAAAAAATATAGTAGCAAACAAAAATACAATTTGGAAGACTGGCTATTGTTTGATGACAATGAATCCTACAGTGCATTGTGCGAGTGGCTGGCCACCCTTGCACAGTGCACAAACTGCACGCAGCTGGCGATCGAGCAGGTCTGCGTGGACGCACAGTGCTTTGTTGGGATCTGATTTGCATCAATTTCTTAGTGAACTCTTTCTGTCCTCTTAACGCTAATTGCACAAGCAGCTGAGGTGAGAAGAATTATGCGATGCGCCCACACAGCGCAGTCTTAGTAAATCACAGCCGACCCTGCGTCCTGTGAATTCATGAAGACATGCAAAAAAGAAGGCAGGAAAAATGAGAAAGTTGAGTGCGTTTCCCTCCCTGGCCTTGATACAGCAGCCATGAATGAGTACAAGAGCTCATCATCAACACTTAATATTCAGTTGAGTTGAGATACTCTGTCCATTAAAGGAGCTTAAAAGCCATTTGCTACCTCTTTTCAGATTGTCAAAAGTTCCAACGATAAATAGCTCAGTTTCTGTGGTACAGTCGAAGGCTATGTATCCCTTTGGTATGTAAAAATGCAGAAGACAATTGAATTGCACCATTTCTGAAAAAGATTTTGTGACCATATGATATTACTTACTTTTTACTAACAATATCAAAGGGCTGTTAAAAGCTACCATGAATTTCTTCATATATCAGCAAACAAATACTGTACATGCTACTGTGTGAATGGCCTCCTAAGCCACAAAATCCTCTTTAAAATAGCAATGACCTATGGCTCCAATATGCTTTTCTGCTCTTTGGACAAATGGCCAGACTGAATGCCCTTACCTTGCTTGTCTGTGGAGGCATTCTCTCTCTCTCCCCCTCTCCCTCTGTGTGTGTGTGTGTGTGTGTGTGTGTGTGTGTGTACATATACAGTCATATATATGTATGAGACAGGAAGGATTTCTGAGGATCTAATTAGCTTTAGGGTTCTCCCAGGTGGATCAGCTACCTGCTCCATCTCATGCCTTATTCAATAGCCCCCAAAGTCTCCAAGGCCACATAGATTACCCTGCCACTCTAAAACAAGGGTCAATGGTCACAACTCCATGCTCATAGGTCATTCTCATCCCAGCAGTATTGTGCAGAGTCACCGAGGCCCGGGGCCTGTGTTAATGTTCCCTGGCCCTATCTGGAGTTGCGAGCTGTTGGGGATATTACTCAGTGACTGCAGATAGAATGCCAGCCTTATGAGCGAGGGAAAGTGGAGCAATTCATTGTATTTGCTGTCTATGAATACTGAACTCTTTTACGCAGTAGTGCTCTGCTCCTTTTTCAACCAGGTGCGGCTCTGACAAGTGAAGGTTTCCAATCCAAGTGGCAAACAAACTGGCCGATGCCAAACTTTTGCCTCTGCGGTTTGGTCTGCCTTGGCTGATTACCAATCAGCTGACACTTTGATTTCTGGTCTGTGGTGTCACGACAGGTGAGATTGAAAATGTACTGCTAAATTGCCATATTTTATGCTATATTATTAACTTGGTAACATTGAGCATTTCCAAAATAATGTCAAGCAAACAATTTAAAAAGGTGACAAACCAACTTAACAGCAGTGGCAAACACCGATTCCGTCAGAGGCGCGAGAAATAATGTGTAAAAGGATCCCTTTCCGCCAAAAAACGGTAGGGGAGTCTGGTGCACTGTTGTAGAGATTCTGATGTGAAATCTTAATTAAGCTTAAATAACATCCCTAATCTTAATATAAAGAAAATACTTGCACAGGAGGCTAAATCTGTGGTTTTCAGTCAAATTTACTTTGCTGTACTGTTGGAAAGTAGTGCCCACAGGCTATCTGATAGCTAATTACGAATTTTCAATATAGTGACATATTTGAAATAAAGTATGGAAATTCCAAAACTGATTTTTCTACAACTGAATTACAATAGGACTACGTTTAATCTGGCAGCAAAAAATATTGTGCTTGAAGAAAAATCAAAGTCCTTGAAAGCACCAAACTGTGCCAGCCTTAGGCTACGTATATGGAATTTTTTCAAAAACGCCTTTATTTCCCTTGTCATGTGGACAGGTGAAAACGAAAGTATTTGATAACACTGGCATGACTTTGCATCTTTGTGCATGCTCACAGCAGGGATCTGACCTCAGACAGGTGCGACTTTCATCATACAGTTATTTCAAACAATTTGTATTCATTTGTGACCTTTAGGAGGACCTCAACCTCCTCCTCTGTCCATATAAACACCTCACCCAGTGGTCTTTTTTTTCTGTATAGTTTTGGACATTGTTAAGCCATTTTGCGCTTGCATTTGCTGCTAAATCTAGGGCGTCAAAAAAACATTGCAGTCACTCCTCAGCTTCTTTGTGCATGCTCTTATCGCGAAGATGTATGCGTTTCTTGTGTACAGAGATACTTTCAAAAACATTCCCGTGTGGACAGTCTTTTAAACAAAGCTGCATTTTCAAAAACAAATACGCATCCGGACGTGGACGTGGTCTTATTTGCATCACAGGTACTGATTAATCATGCACAGAATTTGAGACAGCTGCCTGTACTATTTCTTGTCCTCTCTTATTTAAGTGCATGGTAATAGTTTGTACTCTCTACTGGTGCTTCAGACCACAACGTCTGAAAAGATTCAGAGCACATGATGAACTGCAGGGCACGATTTCAGTAAAAAAAATGGAATTGCCAAAAGCACCTTAATCTAAACTTATTATCCAATGAATTCACACACTGTATAAGTATTGTAGTATATGAATACATGATGAAGCCATGAGTCAGTATTCATGAATGTGCCATACAGCTGTTATAAAGTTACAGATCATTTGTTATGAATGTGTTTAAAAAGTTTTTGTTTAGTGATTTTTTTTAGATTTACTCAAAATTTAATTCCTCACTGGGGATTGTTTTTGACTGGATCAAACTGGGGGAAACACTTTTTTTCCCCAATTATAAATTCAAAAGCACATTCACATTGATTCCACAGTGTCCAGGTATTATGCAACCCATTTCACTTCATATATTAACTCTATTACCTCACCCTTGGGACAGTGCCAGTAGCTTTGTATGCAGTTTCTATTTCCCAAAGCAGGCTGACTTGACTAGGATTAAATGTCAGGCAAATGTCTGAATGATTTGTCTCCTCCGCCTTCTAATCGAGAGAAAAAAAAATCAAAACAAATGGTACCCCCCTTATCTATAATTAATCATTTTAATGGACCCCAATCACTAACATCTTAACTCCTCCCCCCGCCTTCCATTGCTCTCCCTATTAAGTAACCAGCTTAAGATTAGTGGGTAAAAATGCAGCTAATGAGGGAGTTTAGAACGGGGTGGTGGGATAATGGACTGATACCTCTGGAATATATCATGCTTTAAATAAGGAGGAGCTGAATCGATAATGGTAATCAGTGTTCTTGCTTGCCCACAGGCTGCAGCTCTTTGACGCAGAGCCTTTTTTGTGAATCGGAGGGCTGCGATCGATTCGGGGACCAAATGACAAGCTGATGGAGAACAGATCCAGGGGGATTTTTGTATTAGCCGATTAGCCTTTGATTTAAGCATGTATTACTGATTTATCTCTGTCTGATCTATAGAGTTATTATTTCACGTCTGCTCTTACTTTCAGCTCTCCTGTACACAAATCTCTTATATGCAGTGACACCAGTCGACTCCCTGGAATGCAATGATGTTGGCCCTCTATTGCGAATCCCACTGAGCTACAAAGCTAAGCCTGGTCTCTTGAATTTTTGTGTAATGAGCATTTTATCCCACCACAAAAGGGTTGTATGAAGGAGTCACAACCAAAGACAGGTACTGAAATGACACTGTATTCAATATATCTGCCTTCAGCTCCCACATCCTGGGCTAAATTCTCAACTCATGCAAAGTTTTCTACTGTGATTAACATTTCAGTTTTTAGCAAAACTGTTTCTTACTTAGCTGTTACCAAAACCTTACCCTAACCTTAAAGGATTATTGCAATGTTTTGGGCAAAATACCCTCTTTCCGACTTACCTAGACTAAGACAAGATTTTCAATACCATTTTCACCTCTGTACGTCCACTGGTTTAGTTCCTATCGATAGCATTTGGTGTTAGCTCAGCATAAAGACTAGCTCTGTCAAAGTGAAAAAATAAACCTTACAGCAACTCTGAAGCTGTCTTATTTACATAATGTATCATGAAGTTAGATGGTAGGAACTATAACCGATGAACATATGTTCAGTGGTTCCAACCATCAATATTTCCCACTGTCTAACTTCTCAGATTCTCTCTCTTTTTTTTTTTTTTTTTGAATGTTTTAATTCCAAGACTTGTATTTCAAATATACAATACATTGTGTAAATAAGACAGCTTCACAGAATTGCTGTAAGGTTTATTTTTTCACTTCGAGGGAAGTAGGCTAATGACTCCTGCAGACTTCTTTCCTGTAGAAGTCTTCCTGCTACCCATGGGAACCGAACCAGTGAATGTGCAGAGGTGAAAATGGTATCGAACATCTTGTTTCAGTCTAGGTAACTCGGAAAAAGGATATTCTGTCCAAAGCGTTGGAGTATCTCTTTAATCTAAACTGTTTAACTTAACTAAACTTGGCTATTCTTTTTGTGTGACAAACAATAGAAAATGCCATGTTAAATTTGTAGTTTTCTCACGTAATTCAATTTGTGGGGGAGAAATGTTCATAGAATTCATGTCCGTAAGACATAACCAGCACTTCAGGGTTTGTGGTCACTTTGCAAAATTACATAAGACTGAGTTGCACAGCTATGGTGCATGATTCATGATTCAATATGACCAATGCATTTCCGGATGAACATTTAAGTGACACAGGAAGCGTAAGACTTACCCAGCACAGTAAGGCGAGCGGGTCGTGATCTGATGGCTGCCTGGATGGCTTGGCACTCGAAGAACGCGTCATCTTGCATCTCTGTTCTCTGGATGAGCAGGTGGTATTCCCCTTTACTGTGGTCTCCAACAATGTCATACCGTGGGTAGCCTGGAACACCATGGTTTGAGTACATGTTGTTAGTCCTTGTCACACATCATACACAAGCATATTTGCACACAGTCAGAGGTACTTTCACTGGCACATAAACACACCTTCATCCACAAATCCAATCTTTGTTGGGTAAAACTGGCATATTTGCACTTGACTGTGATTTTTTTGGAATCGCAGTGGTTTGTAATCTTGCCCCCATTTGAGATTCTTTTTAAAAACTGTTTGACACTAGTGCAAGTCATTGGGTAACATAGCTGTTTCCCTCAACATTACATTCAAAGTCTTTTCACACAGTGCTACTACTTGTTCCAGCTGTAACTACAACAGCTAGATGTAAAAGAAACAGCAAAAGAAAGACACGGGGGTACAATTGGTTTTCCAGTGAGTGCCTTGTTATTTTGTTCAGCCGAACATAATACTCCACATTTGGCCACACTTCAGCTGGGCAGGCTTGGTCAGCAGAGACGGGGCTTTTTCTTCTCTTTTTTTGTTTCTTTTCAAAAACAAACAAATATGAAATATTTAATTTGTCTATTAATTAATTGAATGGTCTTCCCAGTGTAGAGAATTGCAGTATGATATTGTCAGTGCAACCTGCAATAATGTGGAATGAGTCTTCATTTCTATAACAAATTCATTCAAAAAATCTGACTGTACAAATACGGTATGTGTCCAAGCCATGCTGAAAATTCCCATAAAGCGAAGATAGCCATGCTTTATTAATTGCTATGCCAATATCTGTGGTAACTAGAGGCCTAATTTATCCTGTCTTTTGTTCTGATGTATATGCTGTGTGCCTTTTAAGAAAACTTTGCATACCATATAAATGTGTTTATATGCGTATGAAAGCCGTAATGTCCTTGAGGACATTTTTTGACCGGGATTATTCCCTAATTGCTGTGCTGTGATTGGTACTTCAGTGCAGCTGATGCCACTGTACCGCTGTCCTATAATCACAGGAAAGGACACCGTCTGGGGTACATTAATATCCTAACCCTTTATAGAACAGATGACATCAGATGCCAGTTAGCACCCAGAGGCAAAAACAGCAATGGCGATAAATTACGATTAATTACAGTTCTGCCTTGCAATAAAATAAAATAAAATAAAATAAAATAAAAAATGAAAATAGCGAATGTCTTGTGATGGAAGAACTTTTGAATTCAGATTTATTCTAATATTGCACAGCAACAGAACTCCATGTTAGTGTTTTTCCAGTCACAGAGAAAAGAAATGTTCTGTGATACTCCAGAGGTTACCTTGCAGCTGTACTAAGATATAAACAACACCAGAGCACAGGTACACTAAGTAGGAGGTTCTCTTTGTAGAATAAATAAATTTGCCAATTCTTATATTGTGCCAGCGACGGGATGACTGGTGGGAATGTGAAGACTAGGCCTCTCTTTTTCCCAGCAGACAGGTAGACTGTTCCCTTTCAGAATCAGAGATACCGACACACCGGGCCGAGGAAAGTCTTTGAAAATTGGATAATCCCTCTTCCATTCTCCAAAGTCCAGTCAATGGATACAGTTCAGACAGAGGGGAGGCAAACTGTGCTTGGCTGGAGCGGAATGAAAGTAGTGGCAAGAATGAGGGAGGAAGGGAGGAGGAGAGGCAATGAGTATGCATGCAGGTCAGCTTATTGAGAGGGAGCGAGCGAGCAGCACTGGGGATGGAGAGAGAGGGAGGAGGAGGAGAGGAGGGAGTCCATTAAAGCCAAATGGGCAAAGTAAATAACATTAATGCTTATTGATTCCATCTAAAATACAGCTATTTATTCTACTGACCAACAATCAATGGCGCTAGGGCACTTTGGAAGTCCCTCACCAACACTAGCCCATAGTAATAACATAGGACTAATGACAAATGTTCCCTCATTAAGCTGGAATACAGAAATTCATATATTCCTATCGGTCAAATTTACTAAAACCATGCTCCATTATTGGTAAACTTGTGGTCAATTACAATTTGCTTTATTATTACATGGATATCACTTGCTTATATACTATTGATTTCATATTTTTGCTACTTAAAAACTTATCCCTCCACAAACAATACATTGTGCAGTGTGAACAAGTGCTAAACTCTGAAGCATTTACTCCTTTACTTTGATTTGTTTGGTTGCATGAGAACAATTGCATTTGAAGTCAGGTAATCCTAAATGCAGAGAACTGTGTTGTTTTGTTATGAACTAGAATGTAATTTGGTCCAAATATAGGACACAACTCCCCCCAAAAATAAGCTTCTACGGGTATAAGAAGACGGAAGACGATACCATTGCTTGAAAGTCCAACCAGAAGAAAATGAACCTAAGGTAAACAATCAGTCTGAACAATCCGGATTTAAGTTCATGTTCAGCTATTACTTTGTGTGTTATTACCTGGTATGAACCCCAGATAAGGTAAATTACAGCAAATAGAGACAGAAAAGACCATTATGTTCAGCTAAAATTAAATGGACTGGAATCAGATGTTCCTGATCCACCCCTTATACACACCAGACATGTATAAACTCCCTCATTAGCATTTTCTGTGAGGCAATATTATTAGTACCACTAATGTACATCCTATGATCTTAGAAAAAATAAACAAATTTCCCCTTGGAGCTCTGGAAAGCACATCTGAATACATTTTGCTGAATAGATATAGCAAAACATTAGGGGCTGATAGTGTGTGGGAACGACCGGCTGGAGATAGAGGAGAGTGCCAATTAAATCAAACAATGTGAAACAGCAGTGGTTGAAGGTGATAAATCTCTCAGAAGTACTTTGGACAGTGTTAGATCAGTGTTGATTTGGAGAGGAGAAGGCAGGAGACACAATAGGAGGAGAGGAGAAGGGAGGAGAGGCAACAGGAGAGGGGAGGAGGCGAGTCTGCTCTACTGTGATACAGTCCTGCCAACCAGCATTTTCTGTACCATTTACACAATTTGACAACAAAGTATGCTGGTATGAGTCACTATATTAGTTGAAAGGAACAGTTTTTTTCCACACTGCACCTAATAAAATGGAGGCCCAGCTAATGCAGACACAAACCACGAATGACTGACAATTTCATAACATCACAAACCAGTCCTGCTGTGGCTGGTTTGGTTGAAGTGTTCGTGGAATACAGAGCACTGCCGACTAAAAAACAAAATACTGGTGGGAGTTCTTGACCTGTGTGCTGTATATCAAGCTGAAGGATTGGGATTGAAATGTAATGCCAGTGCACGGGAAATGGGTTTTGAAAGGAAAGGTTATGGAGGATGTTGAACCATCAGGGCATCATAGCCAACAAATACCAGACAATGACAGAACTGAAATTCAACACATACTTCTACCTCCAAAGCTTTCATTGTGGAAAACAAAAGACACACAGTTTGTGGGAGAACATGTTGCAAACTTTGTTGACAAATGTAACTTACTAGCTAGCGAATGGTCAGGTAAAACCGTTTATGCTACCACACAACCGAGACTTCCTTATCCACGTTCTACTCTACGAGAACTTAAAGTTCCTTTTCACCCTCTTTGGAACTCCATAATGTAGTACCATTGACTTCAGTTGTTTTGGAAAAGGTTGCTACAGAGTTGCATTAGCTACCTCCCTGTGTGTATGGGCAAAGACATTTCACCTGAGTTTCTAATGGCAGCAGGGTGAGTAGATAATGACAAAAGTTGTGGGTAAACTGTTCTTTTAAAGCTGTCTTCATGTCATCTAAAGTATGGGACAACATCTCATCGCTACAAAGCCAAAAATAGTATTATATTATCATTCGACATTTTACAGGCACTTTATTTTGAGTGTTAGATGAAGATATGTGTTAGAAGATATAAAATAGAAGTTATCAAATACTGTAATTTGACTGTTGATTGAATTTTTTGCATCAATTTAATGTTTAAAAGTGTAGGGATGGCAGGTTTGCTGATATGGCCTGGGAGGAATGAGTGCAGCACCTACTGTGTAACGGATGCATCAATAGCAGGAAACAGAAATAGACTGGCTAAGTGGATGGAGCCCATAACCACAGTGCAGGGGAGGCAAAGGCCACATACACGGTGGAAAAACTCCCACGTGCTGATTAAGAGATAAAGTTGTGGAAAGTAGACAATGTTGGGAAAATGATGCAGACGGAGAAAGTTCGAGTCTAGACAGTGACAATGGGTGTTTAACTTTTCCCCATCACCTTTGCTTTAAGAGCCCATTTACAGTACATTGGCATCACCTTTCAATCTTCACATCCCTCATTGACTCTGGCCTTTAATTTAAATTACTGTAATATGCTACTTCAGTGACCATACAGTCAGTGCTGTTTAGTTTTGCAAGTGCTATTATCTTTTAGTGCTAATATCTTTTTAGGTCCACCAGGGTCATATTTGTTTCCTTTCTCCCCTTCCAATAGTTACAATAACCTCTTTAAATAGCAGTGCAGTTTCAGCAGAAGAGCTCTCATCTGTTGTCCTAAAAGGCCAATTATGCTGTCACCTCAAAACACTCACAGTTCAAGGGGAGAGAGAGTGCTGTTCTGGTTCAGATCAGTCCTTGTCATTGATGTGCAATCAGAAGGAAGTTCATTTTACTCCATGACAGGTATGCACACATGCATAAACAAAAGCATGTACCCTCATACATGTAAATGCACGCCCACCCACACACACATACTGAGCTCCTGTCTGTAGTGTCTGTCTACCTCTGAAAGTCGATAGCAGTGTTTGGTTAGGCACCGGTGGGTCCCTGGGGGCCCGGTCATTATGACTTCTTTCAGTGACACCAGGGAAAGGCCTCTGGAGTGAGATAGAAAAGATGTAATGGGAGGGAATTGTCCTCCGAGGCCCAATTAGGGGAACACTGCCTATGACAAAATGGGAGCCGAGAAAAGAGGCCAAGGCAGACGGCGTCTTTTGGGGAATACATGATGTTAACATGCTAGAGTACGACTGCATGACAGTGCATACCTAGCAATGTTCAAAGCATTCAGAGAACCAGCCCTGAGAGGATTTTACTGCTTTTACACTGTCCAAGTGATCAAGTGCATGTGTTCAGTATGTGCGCATCTTCAGTAGTACTGTAGCTCATAGACTTGGAGATGAGGTTTGCCGTTATTGACCTAACCCTCCACCTAGACAAACACTCTCCACTCAGAAGGCTGATTGGAGGGAATCGTTTCCTCAGGCAGCTCTGGTCTTCAAAACAGCCTGGGG
>OMKZ01026250.1:0-31335 GCA_900302535.1 Neoniphon sammara
AAAAAAACCCCACCATATAGGCCAGCCATTACACAAGAAGATCATTGTCTGATGTAATCGTTTTGATATCTGTGAAACATAGAGGATCCAGATTATGAATATACTGTTTTGTCAACAAAGAGCTCAAGCTATGCTGCTATCCTTAAAGGAACAATTCATCTAAAATATAGAAAGATATTTCCCACTTACTCCTAGTGCAACCCAACTATCCAGACAGTTTCTGTGTGATTTGGCAATCTTACCTTTCGCCTTGCACCCCAGGACAATGGAATTGGATGGACATTGTTTTGTGGAGCTCAAACTGCCAAAAATTTTCTTGTAAAAAATTCAGCAGCAACAGGTCTTTCCAGAACTAATGATACATGTACTCAACATGATCCACGGCCCTGAAGGGCAAAGAGTTTTGTTGGCATCGGTTTCTGTCCAAAGAACACTGGCAAACTGTATCTATCTGTCCCCAGTGTGACGGCCCCAGGGCCTCTGCCAGGGCTTGTGTGTGTGTGTGTTGTGGTGTTGCTGTGTTGTGTGTCTGTCTTTCGGCGTTCCTGGTTGGGTGGAGCTGAAGGTCATCAGGGAAGCGGAGGCAGCTGGCCACTGTCTCCCCGTAAGCTATAAAAGACCTGGCTATCATGGCAATCGAGGGGCTCCCTCTCCCTTTGCACTATTTTGGTGTTTTAATTTCCTGTATAGATACTTCAACATCTCCTGTGACATTTTTTGTTACCTTGGTTAAATATAATTAATCTCTGTTGAATAAAATTCCTTTGTTTCTGTTCATCCCTTGCGTGGGTTTCCCTTATTTGATATGGTCTCAGAGCCGGACCATAACACCAGTGATGAAGAATTAGAGGCAGATAGACTGTACTTGTCTTGCACATTGCCATAGCAATGAACTTATTGCACTGGCACAGTGGTTATCACGGTCTCTTCACAGCAGAAAGGTCACAGGTTGGATTCCCTGTCTGAGTCTTTTTTGCACGTTTCCTGCAGTCCTCTGTAACCCCAAATAGGAAGAAACAGGTAAAACAAATTAATGAATTGTACTGTAATTATTTTAATTTTTATAACCTTTCCTATTTAAAAAATGACTGTTAAAATTGAATTAGTTTGAAGTAATAGTTTATGAATCGAGATTGTCGCTGTGCCACACTGTTTTAGGGTGTATACCGATTTCCACATGAAAAACTTAACCATCATTGAACTTAAACCATCCTCATTGTAGTCCAATTTAGGATCAACTGCACAAGCTCAAAGGGAATGGCCAAGGGACCCTACCTGTAAAATACAAGGCATCTTCTGTGTCTGGTCAACAAGTGAGGCAGGCTGTATGGATAACTCATTATGGAAGTGAACATCTACCCATTCATTACGTTAATGCCCAACATGGGGAAAATTCTTAGTGAGGACACAAACTCCAGTGAAAACCTTGAATTTCCAATTCTGGTGATTTTCTTGTTTTAATTTAATTGGACCATTTATCTGCTCCTGTGTGGGTTCAGAGGTTTTATAACCCTTGGTCATGTTTACAAAACTGTTATATAAACTGAAAAATGTACAACCATCAAGCTGAAAACAAGATTGTATTTCTTAGTTTCTGAAAAGTTGACATTCTGGAGATACATGATTTTCATTGGACAGCAGCAAACTACTTGTTCTACACATTCATGGAAGAAGTGTTCACTGTAGTAGTTGGCAGTTTGTATCACTTATGCACCAGTCAGGTTGTCATACTTTATTGATCTCAGAATCAACCTTTATGGGCCAAGCATGCAGTAAGTACGACAAATTTGGCTTCAGTTAAAAACAGTAGTTCCGATGTAGCATTTCATATGCTAACACCTTGAACTATATTGGGTGGATTCAGGTATTGTGGGACATCAGGCAAAGTGGGACACTTAAGCTTTGTTATTATGTGCTGTGTGGAAATCAATCACCAATCACCAAAACTTCTCTTGACTTGTTGCTACAACACCTCTTGTCATTAATTAAACAATGATTTTGTTCGGTCTGCCATAATCATAGTGGGTGTGGTCTATTTTGAAATATAGTCTGTCAAGCGGGAACACATGTTAAGTCCAGAGACATATATTTTACTTTCCAATAAGGCTATTTAAAAAAACTGACATTATTTAGAGGTCTGTGCTATTATGTCATAATGAAGTGTGTTAACCACTGTTTGAATAAAATAAAATAAAAAACAAATTGTAAAATAATATTTTGTTTTTATGTAAAAACGTTTTACGACAGTGTGTGAAAGTGATGTGGGACACCATTCTGTGCTTTATTTGTGATATATAACTATAATATAACTTAACTGCTACATACTAGCATGTTATTTTAAAGGCACATATTGGCACGTGCCAACAAGGGCTGGTAGGCACGTGCCAGCCAACATTCTACTGGAAGCAGCTTCAGCATATTCTGTATTCTCAGCCAAAATAGTCTTTAAAACTGGGGAACTGAAAAATGTAGGCTAATGTTTTTCAAGACGAATTTTCGAATTAGGACCCGTAGGCCATTAACTGTTTTTACATTGAAACAACTGAAAAGATAAATTAAAACAATTCAGCTAATTAGGCCTATTATTAAGAATTCAAATTTTATTTTCCTCACCACTAATGAACAGCTGTCTCCAGGAATCAAACTATGGCGAACTGTCGCTATTTGAACCATCTGACATCAAAAAGTAAACAGGTGAAAATGAACTATTATATAGGTTGATGTAATCAAGGTTTTTTTCCCCCTTATGATTGGCAGTAGAAAGTCACATGGCCGACACGTAGACGGTAGGATTTTGGGCAGTTGGGTTGTGCGACCTGATTGGCTGCGTAAGGTGAGTTGTGGACTACATACAAAAAAAAAATAAAAATTGTAAAAGCGGGGTCTCGGTCTACAGGCTGCACGCCGTTAAAATGAACGTACCAGTTGTGGACTTTCGCGCATACAACCTTAATGAAAGTGATGTTTCGGATGAGCAGATTCACCTTTTAAGTCAAGAGCTGAAAGCAGCCTTTACAGAAATTGGGTTTGTCTTTCTGGAGAACACCGGGATAACTCAAGAGGAGGTGAGAATATTCATCATGTTACGTTATATGATAGACGACAGAAGTACACTCTTTTTGGTAAGATGAAACGTATCTTTTTTTTCTTTCTTTCTCTCTTTTTTGTTTTTGATAGGTGGACCGTGTTATGGACATTTCCAAGAAATTCTTCCTGCAGCCAGATGAACTGAAGCAACCCTTCAGCAGGAAAAGTTACACCCACAATCCTTTCGACGGCTGGGTGTCTGCAGAGGGAGAAAGGTATGAATCAGAACCAAAAACATTTCTTACCTTCAAAACTTACAGGATGGAAGTCATATTTTGCATTAATATTTAATTACCACATTTGCAGGTTGAATCCACGTCGACCTGGAGACTTAAAGGAGACATTCAACATATCTTCTCTTCACCCTGACATTGTAATGTTCTGCAAGATTTTGTCATTTAAACCATGAGCTGAATTTTAGGCTGATTTATATTCTGTTACCCACAAAAGGCCAGAGGTGGGGCTTAAGAAAGCCCATCCATGCTGCAGAAAATGGCTAAACTTTATTTCTTGCACTTGTGATTTTATATCTCAGAATTGTAACTATTTGTTCTCACAGTTGTGACTGAATAACTCAGAACTGAGATTTTCCCCCACAATTTCAACTTTAAAAGTCAGAATTCTGACTTTCCAAACTATTAAAGACTACGTACTGTATACTAATATATAAATCTATAATGTTTCAGCAATTAGTATGATAGAAATTAAGCATGCTGCATATTGACACGTGCTTGTGGCTATCTTACACAGAACTCTGGTGGGATCCATAATAATGCTTGAATTGAATTTTTTGTTCACAGACATTTTGGTTTATGTTTCGTTTTAACAAACTTCCTCCTTTACCATTGGCCCTTGAACATATATAATAATAACAACATAGTAATGGATCAGCAAGAGTTGATCCATTATTTTGATTTGTTATTGTGAATTTTAAAGCTGTGAGTAGCTCCTCCCCCCAACACACTGCACTGAGGGACAATAGTGTGCAGTAATTGCACACTCAAAATACTTGGTAAAGTGAGTGTGTACATTGACATTCTTGAGTGTACTGCATTTTCATACCTAAAGAGTGTAAACAAACTACATTCTCAAAACTTGGTTAGAATGAATATGTAGTGTGCTTTGGGATGGCTCGTGTCTCTCACTCACTCATACGCGCTCACTCACATTAGATACCTTGAAGATTCTGCCATTAGACTTCTGACCCAGAATTCTGACCTTTCTCTCAACCTGTTACCACTCTACCCAAGTTTTCTGCCGACTTTTGTATTTGCCATGTGCTCAATGTATGCAAGAGCTGAGTCACAAATGGCACCGTCTTAGATCTCCGAGAAAAATAACCCTCACAATTGGGACTTTATTAGCCTAAGTCACAGTTGTGAGAAAGAAAGTCAGGTATCTGAGATATAAAGTCACAATTGTCAGAAGAAATACCACACTTTTTCTGTTTTTTATTTTGTTTGTTTGTTTATTATTTATTTATTTGTTTGTTTGTATGTGGGTATGGGCTTCCATAGGGATTTATATCCATACATGCTTATATGGTGGTTTTATGAGTTTTGATGGTCAAAGTACAAAGTTTTTTATTTTGTGTCATATTTGAAAATAAAGAATTCTATTCTATTTCAGGGGTGGCCATCATCAGGTGCTGCAGCAGGGTTCAAGGAGGTCCACACTTCTTTTTTCCTGCGCTGTAAAGAGCTGTCTCTGCGGGTGCTGAGGGTGATGGCCCACAGTCTTGGCCTGGACCCAGAGGTGTTCCTCAGTGCGCATCGTCTCATAGGGAGTATGTACAACTCACTGCACTCAGTACTACTACTGCATAACCGAGATCTGTAAAACTGTCCAACACTCAGAAGGTTAACATGATATTGCTCCTGTTCACCAGTTAAATTCCACTGAGCGCAATGATCTGACTTTTGGTAAGGACTACTCATTAATCCTTCATCTACTTTTAGATACAAGATCACCTTATGAATCTTCATCAGTCAGGTTGGCGTTAGTGTTCATGTTGTCATGCAGGTGACTTTGTTTTTATGAAGGTTAGAGTAGGTGAAAGCACGCGACTGAGTCACAATAGATGACTATTATTTTTTAAGGCAACAGCTTGTGAATGCATTCAGTAGAAAAAGCTTTGACTAACATGAGCACAATTAAGTTGGAGGGAGATTATAAATATCTGTACGATAAATTTTTAGTCCATGGCTGGGTAACATAAACTAAAAAGCTGTCTGTATTTGCCAGTTCCATATATTCACCAAAAGTTAATCATAGCCACACATCCCTTTGGCCAGTCGGTGTGAAAAGCTAATCAGTTCTTCCGACATGACTAATCATTTTTTAAACATCCCTCCATAACTTTTAGAGATGTCCTTCTAACAAACGAATGATATGAAAACATCACCCCGTCCAACTTGACTGTGAAAGTAATAAATAAGAGTGAAAAACTGCAGACACTGAAGTTATTTAAGCCAAAATCAGTGTTTAGTTTCACAGATGAATCAAATCATTGAACAGATCTGTCTTGAAAAGTTAAATGCACACAGGCTATTTCCATGAGTTTTGGTCTGTGCAGATATCTGCCACCTGACACTAGGAGTGAAAAGGGTGTGGGAGGTTGACTAGTCAACCAGGGGGTCTTGGTCAACCAAGACCTCCCTGGCTGAGTTATTGCCTGGTCGACCAGAAGGTGTCTGTCTTAGACTTTTGCTAATAGTCATCCATCAGTTTAATAAAACCATACACAGAAGCAACTAGATGAGTGCAGATCTAAACCAGGTGTGTGGGGACACAGTGTCTATATAAAGTAGATAGTTGTTATTGCTTTGTGCCACAACTCATTGTAGAGAGAGTGAGAAGGATTTTCCATGATGGCTTTGATCTTGTCCCTGGTCCGAAGAACTGAGAAGATTCTGCAAATTAGTCCGCTTATGTATGAAACAGTGATGGCTGTTGTACACTCATTTTTTAGAGTGGTGAAGCATCAGGATATTTAACCTATTTTAACCCCTGCTTGTTGACAGATTATCAGCCTCTGACACTTTTTACAGCGTTGTTCTCCCATGTGTCTGCCATGTGTTCTGTTGACTTTTCCTTGTCAGCAGTGTGTTTTATAAACTCGCCCAGAAAACACACGTCCTGGATTTTTTCACCTGCGATCGGAGCGAACACAGCCACAACAGGATAAAGAAATAGGCCTATAAAAATAGCCTATTAGGCTGATAGGCCTAATAGGCTATTTTTATAGGCCTAATTCAGTACCAGTGAAGAGAGCAAACTTACAAGTCCATCTTTATCAGTAACTGTCTCTACAACTTTGGCCAACTGCCACTCTTTCTGTGGCAGATCATCAACTCACTTTGGTGTATGCCAGCACTGTCTGGTAGCAGGGTTTTAGACATAATCCTTTTGCAAACAACTTTGCAGTTGCTCTGGAAGATACTGGACATGATGCCACCTCTTAGGAACATAAATGTCTTCTCTGATAAATGTGCTAGGTGGAGGTAAGGCTGGCTCATTGGGACTTAGTTGTTTCAGACTGTTTGGATCACTCAATTTATCATCTGTCAGTAGGCACCCGTTCACTATAGCCAGTGCCTCATACGAGAGAGTTTGCAGAGAGGCATCATCCAGCCTGCCTGAGGATAGTGACAGCCCTTTGTGACTGTAAGAACTTAGTGAGGCATGCCAGGCTGTGAAGCCTATTTCATAGGTTGTTGTTTCCATTGGTTACGGCGTAGTTTCAGATGAAGTTCCTCGGGCCCTCGTTCATTAACTCTGCGTATGAACAGAAATGTGCCTAAACCATGCATACGATTGTTTCCAAGCAAAGTGTGGTATTCAACATTTTTTACTTTATTTACACTTAAGAATGTGTGTAAACGTAAGCAGAGCGCTGACCATACTTACGCACAGCAAGTTGTGGTAGAAAAGGAGAACTGCAAATGAATTACCATCCGCAATGGAGAGGGGACTAACTTAGCAAACTGTAAAGAAAAATCCACTAAATGGAGAGGGGATAATCAACCAAATTAGTTAAGAATAAAGAATAAAGGATGATTGTACATTCAGAGTTTATGTATTTATTTCTCATATACATGCCATAGGCCACTAATATTTTTCAGTGTATTATGCAGTCAGAGCTGTATTATAGTTGATCGAAAAATTGACAGTAGTGTTGTGGCAATCAAGCTGGTGAGTTAGGTGAAGTTCTTCTTCCTTGTCTTCTCCATGTTGAATCTGATAAATGACATTCCCTGTCAGCATTTAAAGGCATTGCTTGTTACCATAAATGGTCATGTGGGGGCGTAAATGTGGGTGTGTTGGTGATTTAGGCTTTGTCCCAAAACCCGCACTTGCTGACTTTGTACTTAGTCAAGTGGTCACTTAGGAGACTTTGGCCAAAGTGTAAATAGGTGTAAAGACTGCAAGTGCTGAAGATGTTTCCAGTTGATGCAGCAGTTACAGGTGTTTCTGACCCAAGAATGACATAGAGGAGACATATTCTTAATAATTATGTTAATTAGCAATCCAAAAATTAAAACAGCATCCAGTATTATAAATAAATACAGCAATAAAGGGAAATAAAGGTAAATAAAGGTGTCAGTAAATAAGCAACCAATTAGATCACATTTTCCTAATATACACTGAGCATATTGCCCAATTAGCTTCAGTAACCTAATATAATTTTATTTACATCAGAATGTTTTCTTGCCCATCATCTTAATAACCGCTCCTTCCTTTCTACATATAAAATCCTGATGCATTGTGGGATACGCTCAGCCGGTAATACGGCCCTGAAGTGGTATTAGGATAAGGGTTCATTAAGTGTGGAGTAAGTGCACCTGCGCTTGGGCAGTGGGACAGTCTTCCACACTTACTCAGTGGCACATGACCACGCCCTCAAGACTATTGGACTGTTAGGCAAGTGTGGGGCAAAGCCTTAGAATGGTGTGGGACTTATCAAGGGAAAGTACTTAAAGGTGTGCAAGCGTGGCAAGCGTAAGCACATTTGATCAATTTCTTTGCGCTGAAGAGAAATGAGGGCATTGGAGCCTAATTTTGGCTCTGCTCAGGAGGTGATACTAAAACCCGAGTGCCAGGAACCTTTAGGAGGAACCAACAGTGGTATCAATCTTGATTGGTCAAGGTTTGAGTAAATGTGTACTATCATTACAGGGCTACAACACAACACACCTAGTGCCGAACAACAAACTGAAAACAATGGCAAAACTGTCTGTCAATTTTCCCTTAACCATGCACACAATGGACACCTACCTCTTCATTTAGGAGCATCAATAGCCTCCCGAGAAATTAGCCTCACAAGAAATGTAAAATGTATAAACATGAGGTAATTTACACACCTTTGGACCTGCAGTTCATTTGTTTGGCTATTAAACTCCTCCTGATCATGTTGCACTCTCTGGAGAAACATGGTGGATGTTTGACAAAGCTTTTTGGGAAAATGGGCCCATTGGCTTCAAAAGTTTGAGAAAGCTCTTTGAGAAAGAGAGAAAGCTGAGATGAAACTACAGTGGCTAACTTTGTTTAATGGTCCTAAAGGTTCAGCTGACATGGGGGTGAGCATTTAATGACTGAATTTTTAATTTGTTCTGAACTTTTCCTTTCAGATTACACTTCCATTTCAGGCATCTAGCTGACACTGTTATCACCAGTGACTTACAATGAGTGAGCAGGAAGGGGTTTAGTCTCTTGCTCAAGGAGAGTTAAACAAGACTTTCTGGTTTTGGTTGCTAGATAGTCTCTCTAGGCACTAGACATCCTGCCAGCTTCTATGAATTCCTCAATGAGATCTGGCCATGACAGTGGTGTTGTGTCTCCTGTAGCTGATGAGAACTTCACCACACTGCGGACCCTCTACTACCCGCCAGTAAACAGTGAGAAGTTGAAGGAAGGTCAGCTGCGCTGTGGAGAACATTCAGACTACGGCAGCATCACCCTGTTGTTCCAGGGCCGCGAAGGCCTGGAGGTAATACACACATCTCCATCTCCCTTGACAAAGGACTCAGGTAGAGTTGAAGTTAACGAGTTACTGTGTGAAAAAAAAAAAATGAACAGAATACTTGTTCTACCTTATTTTACGGGAAAGGATTGTGCTACAACCCAGGTTTTATGAATAAGAACAAGGGTTTTTACCTATGCTATAAGCCTGTTTCCAGACAGTACCACTGAATAATGTAATGTAAAACCATCTAAATTCCAACTTGGCCAAATGCAGGCAATGAATGGTCTGTATCCAATCCCACTTGCAGACCACAAGGACTGAAACGGTCACAAAGCCTTCCTGGCTCAAGAAAAACCCAAATTATAATAGATGTGATCAAAATTCAAATGTGGATCCATGAATGGTCAGACAAAGATGTGAGGGGATGCCCAAGAAGCATCTGCACAAATATCCTGAACAGAGATGCTGTGAATAAGTGCCCAAGAAGTTGAAACACACCACTGCTGAAAAGCTTGTCAGTACATACCACAAGAAATACCTTCTACTTTTCATACTGCACGGTTATCTTTGACGTTAACTGAAGGTCTGTTGGTCTCTTTCACATCTATCATTATCCAGTGTTAAGGTAGAACACGAGCATAGTATTATGGTGTTTAAGGGGCACTTCTTTTAAAATTAACTGATTGGTTGTCGGTTTTCATACTTGTTACCACAGAATAAAGTCTTCAGGCCTGTAATCCCTCTGACAAATTTTCCTTCAGGTCCGCAGTCGTTCAGGTGATTACGTCTCTGTTCCCATCGTACCTGGAACAGTCCTGGTCAACATCGCAGATATGATGCAGCGCTGGACCAGCGACACGTTCATCTCTGCAGTAAGTTAAGAAAATGCTTTTGCTTATTTGTGTTGCACGAGAAGAATGTATTAGCCATATTACAAGGCTACAAGATATACTAGTTTGCAAGAAGGACATAACTATGTCCAGTGATACACAATCAAGCTTTAGAAATAAAGAGAAATAATCAAGGTTTCACATGTCTCCAACAGATCAGGTGTGATTTTTGTAGAAATTGTGATTTTTGACTTTGCAACCTAGTGTGTTGTACTTTGCAGCCTGGCTTAAAATACAATACAATATTATACACATTATGAGTGTCCACGTGGGAAACTAGTTTGTCAGCATACACATGGGACAGAGACGACAAGCAGAATAATGCAAAATACAGCAAAATTACAGTCATACCATCACAAAGCAGGATCACACAGGGAAGAGCATCCAAAAATTACAACAATAATGTAATCAGTAATATCGTAATATGCACAGCCAACATGCAGATACTGTAGATGACAGAAAGAGAGTACTCTACATCAGTATCACTTTACCAAAATCCATGTGAGGTGCACAGATATAATTTCATCATCAGTGTTCATTACAATGCCAAACAGCTGCAGGTACAAAACACTTAAACATCATTTTGGCATTTATAGTCTATTGCTAAAACACCTCTTTAAATCATTAAAAATACCATACAGAGGATGGTTGACACAGCGCAGGACACACCTGAGCTTCCTACTGCTCCATAATGTCCCCCAGAGAATCTGGACTCAGACCAATAATCGATCCTGCCCTTTTGATCACCATGTTGATTTTATTCCTGTCTTTAGCTGTCAGGCCATTGACCCAGCAAATAACAACACAGCGCAAAATACTGGCTAGTTTATTTTGGTATAAGACAAACAGAAGTGACCTACTGACCTCAAATGACCCGAGTTTCTGAAGAAAAAATGTGATTGGGCATTCTTAATGATAGCACTGGTGTTATCTCTCCAGTCCAACTTGTTATCCACATGGACACCAAGGTATTTGTATTAGAGAACCACTTCAACCATTTCTAAAATCGGCAATAAGCTCCTCACAAAAACAGCTATGACAACACTAAAAGAAATTTTGAAAGTATACGATACAAACAACACAGTGAAACTGTAAGAACCACAGGAATTGTCATGGAAATTGTAGTGACACTGTAGCAGATAAAAATAAAGTAAAATAACATCTCTATACTACTGAGTAACATAGACACATTTCTATACTGCAAGTTCCTATATAGGAACATTCTAGTGATACCACTGGACAAAAAAATGCCTACATTAAGGTCACTATAAATTCAATAGCATACCCAGACTGATTATAAGATCATCTAGGATTGTTAAAGGCATGTCATATATATTCTCTTAACATGAAAATTTCTTACTAATGTCGTCTGCTGTCCTGCAGGTTCACAGGGTTGTACTGCCCCCTGCTGATGATGGTAGCTCGCGTCAGTGTCTGGCTTTCTTCGTCCACCCAGATGACGAGGCCATGATAACCTGCTGTGACGGCTCCAACAAATACCCTCCCATTAAATCAGTAACATACACCAATGAGAAAGCCATTAAGATATATTGACCAAAGTGAATTTCCATCCAGTAATTTTACGTAGGCTATAATGATTTATATTTCTATGCCTTGAATATGATTGTATTAAAGAATTAAACTTGACAAAAAGAAAAAAACGTGCAAGTTCATTTACTTTAATGTCTGCATTCAAACCCTCAACAACAGTGTGGATCTGTTACACACGATGCTGGATGGTGCACAGATTTAAAAGCCCAATTTAGCCTGATTTAGCCTGAAACACATTTGTCAACAGATGGATATGCCTTTGCTGAATATGTTTGTTCATCTTTATGCAGTTGTATGCCATGTAGAGATCACTAGACAGATTCGTGTTTATCTCTGAACATGAGGGTGCAGCGTAGTAAAGGGTAGAATCATCTGCATACAGAGCCAAACTGGCCTGTCCAATAGCAGAAAGGGGGTCATTGGTAAATATAGAAAAAAAGGAGTGGCCTTGGACTACATCCCTGAGGCACTCCACAGTCCCTCTGCAGTCCTCTGCTGCTGGACAGATTGCCTTTAAAATAAACTTTCTATGACCTTGAGGATGGATAACTGTTTAACCACATAATGGATAAATGTTTTAAACCATAACATTTGCGTTTACTGATTAAAAGGTGATGACTAATCACATCAAACGCATCACGGAAGGTCAGAATGGCCTTATGTGCCCACTATTGATCTGTCAATCCTAGTCAACCAATCATCAGACATTTATACCACATCACTGTCGGTTAGGTTTTGCTGAATCTGAGGTGAAACAATGACAACAAAATATTATGCAATTTTATTTAATTAAGGTTTTTAGCTATTGGCAGGTAAAAATCACATGGCTATCCCAGTAAAGCAGCACTACAAATAAGCCTGCTGCTAAAGCAGTCCCTACTACAATCCTGCTCAGCGTAGGGTGAGTTGTAGCAACAAACACAGATCATTTCTGTGCATTTGTGTGCAAGGTCTAACAGACTACACATTGTTTAAAATGAGTGTACCAGTAGTGGACTTTAGCGCATACAACCTGAATGAAAAGGATGTTTTGGATGAGCAACTTCAACTCTTGAGCAAAGAGTTGAAAACGGCCTTTACAGAAACTGGGTTTGTCTACCTGAAGAACACTGGGATAACTCAAAAGGAGGTGAGAATACATCTGATCATGCTATAAAGACAAAAACACAGTCTGCTAAGTGGAATGTGTCTTTCTGTATATGCTTTGATAGGTGGACCGTGTTTTGGACATTTCCAAGAAATTCTTCCTGCAGCCAGAGGAGCTGAAGCGACCCTTCAGCAAGCAAAGCATCCCCAACTGTCCTCACCATGGCTGGATGTGCTTAGCGATTGAAAAGTAAGAATGAAAGCTGAACACAGTACTTCTTACCTTCAGAACTTACAGAAGACAACATCATATTTGGATTAATGTTGAAAAATTACATTTGCAGGTTGAATCCACTTCGACCTGGAGACTTAAAGGAGGCGTTCAACATATCTACTCTTCGCACTGACATTGTAATGACCCACTGCCAGAGTTTGACATGATATATTTCATAATGAACCTAATCAGTAACAATAAACCTAATCAGTAGAGTATGTGTTACATAGCCTAGGCTTGTCCAGAGGAAATCATGACACTCCTGATTCTCAAGGTTTTATCCCAGTAACCTGACAGGAACACTGTTTGTCTCAATAATTACACTGAATTTAAGTTTTAATTTCATGAAAATAGATTTTTAAAAGTCATTGTTTTCTCTTTTCTGCAATTTATCTTAGGATAGTTCTTTTTTAAAGAGCTATCGTAGCCTAAATTGGACTGAATATGATATTTTTAAAGGGTGTATATTGAAGCAATGCACTAGTTCTTTAGTCAGTCAGCCACCAGAGTGAAAAGACCTGCAGTCCCATGTCAAGAAATGTGATGGCAATGGGGGGGCCATTCAGACTGCAAAAACTATGTGGCACAAATATGCCAAAGAAAATCAGATTTGAGCTACTTGTTTTAGCATAGCTTCAAAAAAGTCTGTTGTGCTCTGATCTGTTCCGTTCTGTTCTGTTCCAGGATTGGCCATCATCAGGTAACCTAAAAGGGTTCCAGGACATCCACACTTCTTTTTTCCTGCGCTGTAAAGAGCTGTCTCTGCGGGTGCTGAGGGTGATAGCCCTCAGTCTTGGTGTCGACCCAGAGATGTTCCTCAACGCTCATCGTCTCATGGGTGGTGTGTACAACCCACTGCATAACAGTATAGCTAGAGAAGCACCCCTAGAGATACACCTTAACTGGTTATATATCATGTAATTTAAGGGTTATGATTAAGGAAGGTGTCACACATGGCTGTCATGTTTTGCAGAGTGGAAAGGAGCTGATTGAGTGTGATCAGCATATTGAGATGGAAATCTCTGAGAGGTTTTTTAGTGTAAGTCTGGTGCTGTTAATCTATAGCTAACTGATCCATCTCCTACAGGGGTTACGTTGGGACTTGGAAGGCCAGGGAACTCTGGATCATTCACCTGAAAAAGCTGCTAGAGAAGCATAGCGACCCCACAGTATTATTTATTTTGTTTTACTGTGTTTTTGTTTATTTATTTATTTTGATATTAACAAAAAATGCTGTTCCTTTATTGTTACATTTGCTGATTTCAGGCAACTTGCTGACAGTGTTATCCACACTGACTTACAGTGAGTGCACAGTTGAGGATCCAGTGTCTTGTCCCAGGACACTTACACAGGATGGGTGTTAAAAAGCATGTTGGTTGCTGGATGGTCTCTTGACCACTAGGCCATCCTTCCAACCTCTGGATGAGATCTGGTGATGACAGTGGTGTTGTGTCTCTTCTAGGTGAAGGGAATGGCACTATGCTGCGAGCTCTCTACTACCCACCTGTAAACATTGAGAAGGTGAAGGAGGGTCAGCTGCGCTGTGGGGAACATTCAGACTACGGCAGCATCACCCTGGTGTTCCAGGGCCGCGATAAAGGCCTGGAGGTAATACACACATCTCCACCTCACTGGACAGACGATTCACACAGAATAGAAGTTAACAACTTTCATGTGCTCCTGTGTAAAAAAAAACTTGTTTTCTGACTTGAACATCTCCACTCTCTATTTTGTCATTTTACCATTTCTTATTTTACAAAACTATGTCTATTTTACAAAAAGTCCACTTTTGATGCTGCACCATTGCCTTTGATGTTAATTGGAGCTCCAAACTTCACCAGGCTAACTGCTTGGCATTTTGACATTTGTTACTGCTGAATAAATCTTCAGGCTTGTAACCCCTCTGACATGTTCTCCTTCAGGTCCTCAATCGCTCAGGTGACTATGTTGCTGTTCCCACCATACCTGGAACAGTCCTCATCAACATTTGTGAATTAATCCAGCGTTGGACCAATGACCAGTACATTGCTGGAGTAAGTTAGGAAGATATTTTTGCATATTTTTTGTTTTGGTTGCACCAAAGCAAAGTTTGGGTGAATTTAAACCTTTATTATTTTAACATAACAATGTAACAGAAATATTCAAGGCTTCACAGATCTCTAACAGGTCTTTTTTTAGCTCATGTACTATGATGCATAAAGTTTTTTGTGATCACTGATTATTGAAGAAGTTACAGTTTTTGACTTTGCAGCTTGGCTATCCCTAACAACATTGCACAAATCCTGTAATATTTTTTATATATATGATAGAAATCACAGCAAAGCTATAAAAACTACAGGAATATTATAGGAAATTACAGTAGTGGCATTTCTGATTAAACAAAAAAAAAAAGCAAAGTACGGTGAGGTCTCCATAGCATCACTCTAGGAATATGCTAGTGATACCAGTGGACATAAAAAATACCATTAAGTACAATAAGGACTCACATACATAACATTGAGTACAGCAGACCTATTATAAGAGCTTACAGAAATATTAGATGCATATTATACACATTTCTCTAACCTGACAACTTGTCAATACTTCTGCCCCCTGGCCTGCAGGTGCACAGGGTTTTACTGCCCTCTGCCGGTGACTGCGGCACACGTGAGTCTTTAGTTTTCTTCGCCCAGCCAGACGCTGACGTCGTGGTAACCTGCTTCGATGGTTCCATCAAATACCCTCCGGTGAAAGCAGGCGACTACATCTTGGCGCGCTTCAACGCCACTGTCTGAGTTACCATCCATGAATTCCTCCCATCATTCAAAGACCTCTGTTGTATATCAGATGTATTTTAAGAGGTCTAGTCTAGAAGCACCGCACAGGCCTGCCACCATATAAAATCACTGGATATCTGTATATCGTAGATTGATTATGAATGTTATTTTGTCAGCAGAAGACTCGTGCTACGCTGCTATCCTTAAAAGACACAGGCAAAGAGAATTTAGCATTTTGTTAGAACAGGATGCATACTGATTTTTACAGATGATTAATGTCTCACTTTGCATTGTGATACAAATTAATTCGTGTACAGGTTTTTATTATTTCTATTAAATAAGCAGATGTGTGTGATTAAACTTAAAAAAAAAAAGAAAAGACCGACACCTCAAACTTGCAAGCTCATTCACTTTAATGTCCACATTCAAAACCTGTACAATAATAGGGATCTTTTACACAAGAAGCTGGATGTTGCACAGATTTAACAGGAGACAAAGAAAAATAGCCTATTGTAAATATCTCTGTAGTTTAAGCTTGTACCCTCCGGACATCTCTTGTCTGTTGTGTTATAATGAATGAAAACATTTGTCAACAGATGGATGCGACTGAGAATTTCAGCTTTTCTGTCTCCTATGAAGGAAAGGAGGCCACTCAAACTGTCAGGACCAGCTGTTATTTAATTTAAAGCGGTGCAGAATTAAATAAATTAACCATATTCCACCATCATGAAAAATGTGTCACAGACTCATACAAACACAAGCACACATACACACAAGCATGCTGTACATACACACAGTCTTTACTCTTAACACCAGCAAAATTATATTAAGTTAAAACATTTAAATAATAGAATATGCAAAACTGACTCTAAACAAAGTTTTCTTCACATATTTTCTACAAAGGAGGCAATACCCAGGCAATAAAAATGAGGCTGTCTGACTAGAGTCTAAGGAAGGTGCAGTTTTAAGTCTAAACTGTGATAGCTTCGAAAGGGAGTAGACATGGATGAGAAGAATTTGTTTAACCTTGTGTCAAAATTCACAAGTAAAAATTAAGATAACAGCAATGGTGGCTTAAATTTGTGGCCAAAATCAAAACTTCAATGACACAAAGAGTGATTTTTATGGATATGGTATTTTTACTCTCCTAAGCGGATGTGCCAAAACTCTCTTACGATATCAAAAAATAAAACTTTACCTGAACAAAATAAAAATCATTTTCAAATAATGTTCTCCAAGAGACAATATCAGTGACAAACTACAGTGCGTAAAACAAAACATTCACTTATCCTGACAGCAGCCCCCCCCCCTCCACCAAAGCACTTCACATGGAGAACAAAGTTGTGCTTGTGATAAAAAAATCCAAAAACAATGAGCGGATTGTCCATGAGAAAAAACTGGATTTGCTCCACTTTTCAAGTCTTGTTGTATGCAGCTGTTATGACCAGCGAGGGCAAGGGCATGATGGGAAGTGCCACCAAATATGAATCCCTAAATCAGATTTGCTTATGTGCTTGAAATGCTGAATGTTTGGGCGTATTTTGGTCAAGTATATTTTTTTAATCCTAGAGAAAGTGAGAAAATGTGATAGACTGGAAAAAGAAACGCACATGCATGCCCACTGGTATCCACACACACACTTGTGAGGCCTGCTAAGAGTGCACTGGCACTGGTACATCTTGCTGCTTGTGACCAGGAGGCAGTGGTTGGTTGTTTCCTGGTAGAACTGGCACTGCTTCGCTTGCAGGGGGTGAAGCTACAGAAACGCCTGGCTCTGTAACACAGAGATTCACAGAGTCCACATCACCCTGAATTACACCAAGATAAACATGAACACGAAGGTGATCTTGGGTTACAGTAGCCTGGAATAAGAGGGCTTATGCACAAAATACTCTTAGATCAAAAACCCTGGTGTCAATATGGTGTAACCATGTGAGCGGTAATAAATACAATTTGGAGAAGATGAAATTGCAAAGTGGTCATACCAACCTTTGACCTCAGCTGGGTTTTGTGAGTTTTTAGCTTTTAGCTTTTCCATCTGCTCTACTGCCTGAGGAGAGAAATGAAGGAAAAACATTAGAGCATCACAAAATAGATGGACACGAATACAGATTCAATTGTACTGAATGCACACCTACTTGAACTGGGTGGGTGAATCCTTTAAGGATTTTGGCACATTAACTTTGCAATTTGAAATGCCCCTATAGCCCTGTTCAGCCGGGATTAGTTTTACAGGGGTACGTCAGGTAATTTTGTGTATTAAAGATGTCCTCAGTGATTTTAAATCCCATTGTCGTGGAACTGATCGTCATGGAACCGATGATGAAACCAATCGTTTATATCAAAATATAATTTAATAGACAATAATAATAGAAGACCAACTAATAACAATGGTAAATGAACTGCCAAAGTCCATGGCCCCCTTGGTACCAGAAGAAGGGCTACAGAATGGGCATTTGCAAATTTATACCTGACAAGAGAGAGAGAGTTTATATTGATTGGGTACTGCAGAAGTTGCAGAATGCTTTCTTCCACACCATCCATATTGGACCTGTCTCAAGTTAAAGGGAAAAAAACTGTTGGTAGCGTACCTGCTGTAGCTCCAGCTTGTGGGTGTTAAGCTGCTCCTGCTGCCGCTCCAGCTCCTCCCTCTGTTTCTGCAGCTCGGCCGTCCGCTGGTTGAGGTCGTTCTCCTCGTTGGCCAGATGCTTCTCAAACTCCCTCAGCTCCTCCTCAGTGTAAAGCGGGTTTTGCTCCAGAGTCTGAGGGCGAGGTGCGAGGGGAGGACCCGGGAGAAAATGGGATGAATGATATGATTTTTTTTTTTATCACATGATTTGGATGTGAGACTCAATCTTTTCCAAATGATGGAGAACTTATTTCAGAGTGATGCTTCTCAATTTGACGTTCTTTGAAAAGCAGCACAAAGGTACATAATCTTATTACCATTATGACTAGCTTTTGTATAATTTCTGCTTTTATTATTCAGCCTGCCAGCTAGGGGTTCAGATCACATTATGACCTCCAAATGGATGTTGGGTAATTTCCAAAGTGGCTGGTGAGGTAAATCCAACTTATGAGACACAAAATTTATCAGCATTTGGCTGGTGACTGCTATTAATTTTCCACCCTGCTGGTAAGCTTTGCAAAGTTATTCATTCCGACAGAATGATGAGAGCAAGGGCAACCAAATATGGAAAAGTTAACTAATATCATGGCAGCCTAGCAACATAGATATTTACATTTGATCACTAAAGATTTAAAGTGGCTGTTTAAGAGATCAAGGAGAGAGGAGTCAATACCCAATTAGTGTTTCTTTTTCCAGCTTTCCCAGAGAAGCCCCACTGTTTATTCATCTGCACCTATCACACATTTCTGTAAAACCCGGCTCTTACCTCCCACTCGTCTGCCTCCACGAAGTCCTTCTTATTAGTGGCCACCAGGAACTCACTCAGTGACACCAGTCTGTCTTTATCGGTGTCCACCTGAACATCAAGACATGAAGCTTCCTTACTAAAGACTGAAAAGTGGCTATAATTAAAGGTCAAAGGTTAATTTCAAACTCTAAACAAGGCCATAACTGCTGCAGCATTATTTTGATTTTGATGACAGTTGACGGAAAGGTGCATCTTGTTACTGATTAGCCTGCATCTTCTGTGGCAAACAACCTGTTTACTTGATTTCGATTTGGGGACAATAGTGCAGAGCCGTTTAGATCATTATTGTACTAATCAAACTGTGTACATGATTGCGCTGTGTGTGTGTGTGTGTGTGTGTGTGTGTGTGTGTGTGTGTGTGTGTGTGCGTGCGCACGCACGCTACATGAGAGACACTTCATGTTTGCTTTCTTAATGTAGTGGCTCACCTCCTTCATAACATGCTCTCTCATACGGCGCCTCTCCTCCTCCATCTCAACCATGTCATCTTCCTCACGAGTGGGGTCATACACCTTCTCCAGCTTCAACACACGCACACACACACACACACATTTACACAAATTGTACCTCAAAGATTTCTTCATCAACATATAATGCTGACACATGTAGAACCAGTACTGTTACAGATAAATACCTCTTTAGTGAAGAGCGCTTCAAGCTCGTTCTGGTCTAAGTAACCGTCTCCATTGTTGTCTGCAACATAAAAATGACTGGACTGAACAGACTGTTTGACCCATTCATAATTAATCACAGGTACTGACATTTTCATCGTTGACCATTGGCTGTGTAGAGCAAGAGCTCCTATTTTTTTGGATGTCACCCCAAAACAGAAACACATTAGACTCCAAGGATCCCCATTTGACGCTAACTTGTCCCTGAGATCCCAACAGCTGTTTATATTTCAGTTGGGAGGATAACGAGAGAGTGAAAACAATGATCATTATAGTCATCGGTTTTTACATTGAAACTTTCAATGAATGAAATCGCAATAAACTTTTTTTTCACTTTGCTTAAGACCTCCTAGGACTCTTCCAAGGACCTAACTTTGGGTACCACGTGTGTGTAGGGGGTTTACTCTGTCTGATCCTTTCTTGATCCCTGTAGGGAACTTGCCCTCTCTCCTGCCCTGTTCTACAAAGGTCAGAGGTCAGGGTGAGTTTCAGAAGAGCAGCCCTGGAGTTGACAGGGATCGCCCAAGGACACTAAAGCAGAGAAAACCCTCGGGGTCATGGGGAGATTGAACCTGAGATCTTTTGGCTACACAGTGGACCAATTGTGTGGCCTCTGTGGTTACCGTGCAGCTTGAAGAAAGTCTTGGGATCAAAGTCATTCGGGTCCAAACCGTCTGCCTCCTCCCATACCTCCTTCAGCTGGTCCCGACTGCCCTGCGCACACACAGACAGAGAAACACACACTAGGGTCGGTGTCAATTCACTTTCAATTACAATTTCCTTGAGGATTACTGCCATCTACTGTCATGTGCTTTATCTGTGCTTTCTGTACAACCAACACCCTATCAAAAAGACTTATTTGCTTCAAATAGACAAATGTCATCCTACATCTTTCATAGTCAGATAATTTCAAAATTCCTTTAACTGTATTCTTCTTGATATTGCTCAGATAATCCCCCTCAACAATACACTTCTCAGTACTTCAAATTCAATTTCTCTTCACATGAGAAATTTACCATATTCTACAAGCCAAAACAATACCTGAAAATGAATATGCCATCTTTAGCCAATGAATTGCAATCTCTGTTTCCATATTTTTAATGAATTGAATTGAAAGCTAATGGAAACCAGTCCTGACAGGGACTGTGTTAGGTTTTGCCTGTCCAGCACTGCTGATATGAAATCAACCTGGAAACAGGAGGTGTCTTACAGGGTGGTTGACTTTGGGGTGGTCAGCGTGTTTCCTCCTCATTTCCTCATAGTGCTCCTCCTCCTTCTTGCGGTGCTCCTCGTCCATGTTCTTCAGGCGCTCCCTCCGCTCGTGCTCCTTCATCATCTCGTACCTCTTGAACTCCTCGTGGCGCTCCTTGTCATAGTTCTCCAGGTCGCTGGTGGCCTTTTAGCAGGGGCCAATGGACAGACAGATAAAAAAGGGGAAGAGAAGATAAAGTTAAGACGGAGAGTTTGGAACTGGATTGTACTGATAATATTGATACACTCACTTTTCTAGGATTGATAGGTTACAGCAAACTGTGCAGTGCTCAGATGAATGACTTTTCATTCATAGCTGACCCAGGACAGGTGGGATTTAATGCAGTGATGCACCAGCCGCAGCTCTGGATCAATCAACAGCATGCTCCTTACAGTGAGTTCAGGCAGTGCAAATACAGTAATGGATCATGTGTGGATAATGTGTATTATGGGTCGTGATCAAATACTATTTTAGCTCTATTCTGCCCCACAGAGCCAAACAGCATTAACTATACTGGCAGTGAGTGAGAAAAGTGACCGCAAAGCTTACTTGATGTCCCAACATGAGAACAGTTGGTATATGCAGAAGAGGATCATGTTTTTCTTGAAATGAAATTGTGCTGTTTGGCTTTGTAGAGTAGTGTAATTAATTTGGAATACAGCCTTGCCAGTGATGCAGAGTCTGCACTGAAATCATTTGGTGTCAAAAGCAGATGTTGACAGTTAAATGTAAAGTGTGGGTGGTTTTGAAAATTGCAATGATGTCAAATCAGAAGATTCCATCTTTAAGCCCCTAATAGGTAATCAATTTTTATTAGCTTTGAATTTTAAAGCATTGTTTTCAGCTGGCTTTGGTTAGAACATACTGGTAATTCTTTGTTCTTCTAGCCCCGAGGCATTTACAAAACCTGGTGCAAAGCATACATAGTTAGATTATTCTGCGCTTCAAATGAGAATATCGCAGATAAAAGCTTAACAGTTTATTGCCATTTCACAGAGGCATTCCAAGGCACCGAGGATAAATGATGAACTGTATAAATAAAGCCTTAACAAACCCCAAACAGTATTAATATCAACATGCAGTAAACTCCTAAAACCAAGACACATGCAAACACTAGCTGTACAGGGATGATCATTCCACTTTTGAGCAGACATCCCTGTTGTGTGTTATTTTTTTATTTTTTTCCAGTTTAGTTTACAAGCAGTGCCCCGCACATGAAACTCTCTCAAAACTGACTGGGAATTTACCTCTGGCAAGCCAGCCCTCTCCAACAAAGGACAAAAAGCTGTGAATGTTCCAATGCCTCCACGTAATTACATCTAAAAGCGAAAAGGCCAGACTGATTAATATATAGCTGACATGACAGCCAGTGGAAAACAAAGCAACAAGTCAGGAAACTGGAGCGTCTCAGCTGGAGAAATCCAGGTCTCTTTCTGACACCTGTAATTCTTTATACCTGACCTGTCTGCTGTCATAATTACAGAAATAATAGTATAGTGGGTGTTCTTAACTGTGGTAATGGGTATGTTGGTGATGCAGCTAGGTACGAGGCATAACGAGCACCCATAGTGACTGTAAAGAATGTCTTCAGGGTGATACTGCCATTATAAAATGGTTACCTCACATGTAGCAAAAAAAAAAGGGGGTCCAAAAATAAATAAACAAAAAAACAGGAGAAATTCTGCGCCAAAAATGCAATTGTTTAAAAAAATAGTACATATTTTTTGGTAATCTACTGTAACTGAACATCAGATGGTGAAACCACGTGTGGCTGCCAGGTATAAATGTGGCCTGATGCGTTGGGCAAATGTTCAGTTGTGTGCTGTTTGAACAGCTAATATGCCCTGAAGCATAAACACCTCTGGCTGTTTTCCTTCTCAGATGAATCATCTCTAACAGGGTTATTACACCTCTTGCAGTTTTTCACCTGGAACTGCTGATAATACTGTCAGCCAGGGACAATTTTGGTTCTGGGACAAATGTTTGCTGTTGGTTTCAGTCCCAAAGATTTAGAGATGACTCATTTGGATACATTATGTCATGATATACAGTCAGTAGAGCTTCTCTGTATTCCTTTGATTTGGACACACAAAATAGCCACATGGTGAATTTGCTGTTTTATAGATGTGAGGAGCCACTGCTGCTGCTGAGTAAATCTGAGGCACTCTAGTTCTTTAACACATGTGATCTGCTACAGTAAAGATCTATTTTGTGAGCATTAGGCAATGTTCTGGTGTTTCATTATTAACGTCCCATACCGATTTGATGAGCCGGTCCAGGTCCTCCACCTCAAAGGTGTGTGGGTTCATGTGGTTGAGGTGCTCAAACTGTTTCAGCAGGGTCTGGTGGTCCACTGTCTTGTCTAGAAGGGGGAGGTGGGGGCAATGAAAAGTTTTATTCATTCAGCCATTATATGCAGAATTCAAAGGAACGTGAAAGAAGAAAACAACAACTTAGTTGACTTTAAATACAACTCAAATTTACTTTGGCAAAGAAACGTGCTGTTCTGGTAATGTTAGCAAGGGATATCTTTAATGTGTTTTTAGTATTCGGCCCATATCCTTGAACATTTTACACACCCTTGTAAACTTGCACCATCATCTTGCACAATGCCTTTAAATGTTCTGTTTTCATCCTAAAAGGGTGATGCACTTTTCATCCTGTGCTTCTGTTCTTCACAGCATTGGCATGAATTATAGCCATGAATTGTATTGTAACCTTTAATTAATTTCAGTTGTTCTTCCATTCAACAGACACACAGCATGAAGACACTTCTGCTCTCCTGTCTGAATGCCTACAAATTGCATCATCTTCCTGTGGCTAAGAGTAACTTGCTTAATTTAACAATGTCATTGCCCTACTGTTGTGGTAAATTACAAAATTTCTTGTGCAACCTCGATAAGCACTAGCAACACATCAGCAACATCTCTGCAGATAGGCTGATGGCCAGCCCGGGGTACATACCATTCCCTCCCTCAATGTCTTGTTTGGCTTTGATCAGCATCCGCAACCTGTTCACCTCCTGCCTCTTCAGCTCGTCCAGCTTGGTCCGCACATGGTGGCTGACAAAGTCCAGCTCTTTGGCAAGCTTGCCTTCCTGCAAGCAGAAAAACAACAACCCCCCAGTCCAGTACATGGGGCTTGTGCCAACAAAGAGCTTGTGTGAAAACAGCTAAAAATGTTGTGCTAGTATTGCAGCTGTAGCTGACCTTAATGTCATCCATGTTAGAGTTGTGGAGCTTCTCTCGAAAGTGGTTGTCTTTTTCCAAGAAGTCGACGACTTCCCTGAGGTAGCGGTCATAGTGTAGTCCAGTGTCCTGAAGCATGAAACCAAAGTACACGTCACAGTGAGCTGTTAGCAAAGAGATGAAGAAATTTTATCTGATCACATTCGACTTGAATGATCCTTTTATGTGAAAGAGAGCAGCCCTATTTAAGACACTGTAAGTATAAACATTTCCCTTATTGGAATGACTAGGAGGTGCCTACTATAGCTTAAAGACACCCAAGTTAAAATGCAGTAGGCCTCACACCTATATCACATTCCACACAGTTAATGCATGCATTGTATGGCATTGTGCCTCCAACTTACAGCACTCTCTGGTGGCTCCAGGTTGTCCTCTGGAGGATTTGTTTTGGCCTTGTCCACACCTATAGGCACTGACTGGATACACAGCCACAGGCTCAGCAGAACCAGCCCACAGTGGCCCAGGGCTTTACCCCTCCACATCTGGGTCCAAACAGACACAAAGTCAACAACAGGTGCTGACTGGCTACATCAACATTTTTGTGGTGCAACAGAAACTGTTCATTAAAAAGAGAAAAAGTTGCAAAAATATCGTAGACTATAATGTTTTTTTAGGGTTAAGGTTTTTAATTGTATTTTATTTATTTATTTATTTATTTATTTATTTATTTATTTAATGAATGAAAGCTGGTACAGTGTTATATCTTTGCTAAGAGGAGGACTCTACAGTACAGCATAAATCAAAACTTCAACCAGAGAGAGTGTGTTGAGAGGTTAAGCACGTTAATCTTAATCTGAAAAGCAAGCACAGGACTGGACAACACACGTGCTTGTTGGATAAAGCCTGGTCAAAACATGCCTGTTTGAAAACCATCCCTCTTCTAAGTCTTTAAAACTTAAAAATTGATGACAACCTGCAAGTCACCATGAATGGAAAACAAATATATATTTTTTAAAACTCTAATTTAGTACAGACTGGAGCTCATTTTTGCATAGTGGAGTGACTGTGTCAGGTGTAAAGCAGGATAACGTTAAATCTCGGACTTGCTGCAAACCAAGCCTTAGCACGTAAATTGTTATCATTAACGTAACTAAATTCCAGCAATTTAACACTCACTTTTGTCTCCTCTGTTTTCTCTTCTCGGCGCTTTGTGAGCGTTGAGTAATCCGCCAAGTGCTGGAGATAGGCTAGAGCTTGTTTACAGCTGTCATATGTACCAACACAAGCCTCCAATGGCCACAACCTACAGAAAAGATTCTATTTACCATGGCAACGCCCCGCCTTCAGCCCTCCTTATTGGGTAGAAAAAGTGTACTTTCGCTGTAAAATAGTCGCGTTGGCAGATGATTGGACGCTCGACCCGTCAGTCACACTGTAGCCTCCAAACTGTGGCTTAAGATGCGTTGAGACAAACTGTACGTGGCGTTTACAAACCCTTCATTTTACCCGAGGAAGGTGGAGTTAGTGGTAGGTGTATGTTTGGGCGGCTTTCAACTCTTAGTTACAACACATGTTACATCAATGATTATAGGAGAAAAATAAAATGGGCAGCTGCATTGACAAAGAGGAAAAATCTGCAATATTTTAATGGATTAAGTTTATTCGTTTGACATATAGCTGGAGATTTGATTTCTTTGGCATTTAGACAACTCTAATGGCACACCTGAATCCTTTGAGAAGGCACACCTTGCTCTGACAAGCGTGGAAAAAACAGAATACCACAACAGAACTGCAATACATAAAATCCATGTTAGTTGCAGTGTTTGTGGTTGTGTAATTCAAAATATACAAAAATATATAATACACAATATACAAAAATATACAAATTATAATTTATGCCCATAGCTGGCACTCATTCTTATTATATCTTGGACACTGTAAAAACACACTTCCTTCCTTATGGGCTATTGACTTCACGTATCTGCAAGTAGCCCTCCATCCAAAAATTTTGGACTCTCTCTCTCTGTCTCTCTCTCTCTCTGTCTCTCTCTCTCTCTCTCAAAAAACAAAACAAAACAAAACAACTTATAAATAAATAAATAAATAAATAAATAAATCTACACAGTGCATATTGAATAAAATTTGAGTAAGCTATGCCCGACAATCTGATCATTAAGGAGGCAAAATAAAAAATAAATAATAATAGCAAATAGCAATACCAAATAGCAATAATAACATTATTATTATTATTATTATTATTGTTGTTGTTGTTGTTGTTGTTGTTATTATCATCATTATTATTATTGTTGTTGTTGTTGTTGTTATTATTATTATTATTACACTATGGACTATGGTGGGTACTCTGTATTTGATATGAGAAATATGTCTGCCGTCCTATAAACTAGGATAAACCTACGTCTGAGGGTCTGGGTTTATCCACTAAGACTGACAATGACTGCTATTATCCACATGGTGGCACTGCTTTGCCATCTTAGTTTTAGTGAAGGAACCAACCAAGCAAAAACACTGTCCAACTACATCCAACTACATCCAACCCACCTCAACAGGAACTGACGTGCCTCCTGTGCAAGTGGATGGAAAAAAAATTGCAGCTGCAGGAAAAATGGCTACAAACACCGTACCGCTAAAAGGTGAGAAATGAACCTTTTTACAGTAAATGTCTGCATGTTAAAGTTTTGGCCCGTAGTTACTTACATTCGGCTGCTGTGGTTGTGTATTACTATTATTTCTCACATGACAAAACCTGCTTTTATTCCTTGTTGTGGGATGACTTAGTTGGCAGATCACTGGCTGAGTACTTTAAATTATTGAATCACTGTTGCTCAAAGTGCGGAACAGTCAAAAGAGTTTACACATTCGTCGTTGTTATGCTAACGTCAAATTCAGTCGTGTTATACGGTTGAGCGCGATAAATTTTGCCGCTTTCCTTGCTGTTTGGCTTGGTTTTAAGCAGCTCAGTAGCTAGCCTCCAACAAAGTAAGACAAGTTACAACTGCCATCAAAAGTATCAAGAAGTGTCATCTGTTCGAGCTAACTACACAGCTGAGATAGCTAACGCAAGTGTGTTTTTTCTAGCGTTACTGTTTTATCACCCTTCAAAAACTAGATAGCAAGATTACGATTTGTATGGCGTGAAAGCAAGTATTTGTTGCCTACATGTTATTGACCAAGCACATCTTTTGAGTCGTTGAGAGTCAGGTGGGCATCAGCCGACAGGTAAGACAGACTAGTAAAGTTAACGATGGGTGGCTTTTATTTAAACCACAGTTTCATGAGTTGTCGTAAACAGTGTAAGTCAGCCAGTTACGTTTTGGCGTTATCGCTCTGTTTACATGGGTCCTAGTGGCCAGACAGGGTTCAAACTGTCTCATATTTCTTTCCTTTGTGTTTTTACTGGATGACCTCCAAAAATGTTCAGCATAGTTTAACACAATGCTTAATACTTTTGCAGTGCTTCCTCATCATGTAGGATAACTGTCGATACTTGACTCATAAAAATCCAGAGATTAACCTGTTAAGTCTGAATAATTACATAACTTGTAACTAGCCAAGTCTGGCTGACTTTGGCTGTCAGTCTTCTCTGGATGCTGCTGACCTTTGCAGTTTTACTGGACAAGCAAGTCCAACTCACATTCTGCTCTGAGTTTTCTCAACCATGCCCCCACTGCTCCTCTGAACACAACATCAGTGCAAACTAAAGATGAATTCTTTGTTTCTGTATGCATGTGTGGTTGCATGGGGGCATGCTCATGATGACCGCATGTGTGTTCAGTAGGTAATGTGACTCTTTATTCGGTTGTCTGCTTTATGAGCAAAAAAGACACGATTAACATAGAGGCTCTGTCAATTTGAAAATGCAAAAGCCAGACTCTGTATTTGGCAGAATTAATCATGATTTTGCCAAGATATGACTTGAGTTTACCTTCACTTTGGGACACTGATCTTAGCGGAACACACATGGGATTCTGCAGCTAACATCTGTCCTTTCACCTCCCACCCTCCAGTGACAGAAAAAGGCCCTATCAGTGTTTGTTTTTGTTTCTTTTTAGGGACTTCATGTTCCGTATAGGCCAGGCTCAGTGACATACAGTCCAGCAGAGAAGGAAGTTGTGTGTCTGTGTTTCTGCTTTACCAGATGACCGCAGAAAATATCTTATAATTCTATAAACATGACCTGGTTACTTATTTTCCATTTTCAAGATGTTGTTTTGCACTTTGATCAGCTGCAAAGTGGCTTGTTAACATTTGCATGCACACCAGTAGCAAGACTCCAATGCAGTCTCATTAGACCAAATCCTGAATTCAAAAATAATAATAAAAATCATGACAGTTTTCTCAATCCATCAAGCAAATGATCTGGGAGAGGTCCAGACTCCCAAAGTCTTGTTTGTTATTGTGACCTCCACATACTTAAATCACTCCACTCAAGCAAGCATTCCCAATAGGGATCTGCGGTAGCTTGAATCATGCTCAAATTTGTATTCCTGTTTTAAAGGACAGTTTGAACTAGTTATCTTTGTAGTTCATTTCTTTCCCTAAGTGGGTTTTTTCCTCCCTTGCAATGCCTCCTGTTACCTTACATGGATAACATGGACGTTTTGCGTCAGGATCATTTGTGCCATGCATTGGTTTTGGTTATCTCGGTGTAGCTTTAATCCTCATCGATCTCCTGGGTTAAAATAGCATAGCTTGATCCATTTTTCCTTTTTCCTCTCTTCCTGTAACCAGAATTTCATTGGATAGATCTGTATAATACAAAATCTACAGTGATCTACTGTGCATAACAGGGTGAAGAAAACCAACACCTGATTTTAAAGAACTGACAGAGCATTATATTTTTACATTTTACCCATTTTACTGACATTTTAAAGCAGCATGACTTTCAGTGAGCATGCAGGTGCAGTTCAGTGGCTGTAAGGGGTTAACCTGTTACTTTCTGCTAATGTGATGATCACTCTAACCACTAGGCCACACTTTGCCAGACATGCATATTGATTGCTGTCAGTAAACTCTATATTCTAGAGGTAAGCCACTGTGGTCAGGGCATTAGACTTTTCTATACATAGTTAATAAATTTAGCCATATGTGAACCAAGTGTGTGATGGTGCAGCAGGCATTGAAACACAATGACCTTTCTTTTTATGCATGCAGAGTTTCAACTGGTTGTGTTCTTGGCAGAGTTTGGCACTACACAGTCCTAGTCAAATGTTTAATGAATGCTGCCACATTGTCACTGCCTGCTGGAGCCTTGGTCCAAGAGCTGATATTAGCACAGCTGATAAGACTGTCTTGGGCCATGGCGCTAACATAATGCTAACAGAGAGAGAGAAAGCGAGTGTGAGAGAGAGACCCGTCTGGCTGCCTGGCATGCCAAATTCCTCAGCCGCACAATAGTGCTAGGCTAGCCCGAGCCCCGGTACAGCCAGCCTTCTCCACCACAATGGGAGGGGAGGCTCAGGAGGGGCCGGTGATGCCTGGGGGGAGAGAGGGAACTCACTCAACCCTAGGGTTGTGATCATTCGATGAATGGTTGCTTAGTGAAAGCGCTGTGTCATTTGCGGATCACAAAACACTCTTTGCAGTAATGTTTTTCTGATGTCACGCACTTGGGCTAATCTTGGCTCATTCCATTTGAAGGCCAATGTTTAAAACTGAAAAATGTCAAGACTGTAACTTTGTAAGATGCTCTTGTTTGGCAGTAGCCCAGTCTTACTGTTTCACTGATTTGATAAGTTTACTACATGTTAGTAAGTGTATGTATCATGTGTCATCTACTTGTTTTAAATTAAACCCTGCCAGTTGTTTGATTTTTAGAAAGTGCCAGTGGCAGCCCCAGGCTGCTCGGTTAAACAATTGCAAAGTGTCGGTTCTCAAGGTTAACACACAGTACAGTAATAGTAAGTGGAGAGCTTCCTGTGAATGAGCTAATCTTGAACATTTAAATGTCATCAACATTTTTGTTATACAGCCTGTGTTGGTTATGTGACCTGATTGTTGCCCTTGAATCCAAAACTGAGGAAAGTAATTATTGGCTCTGCATATATGACAAATGGCAGCTAATCAATAAGCAATCAAAAGCTGCTTACAGTAGACTGAGAGAACATTTCAATTGTAGAACTGCAGTGTAACTGACAAGGCTAATCATTGTGACATCCAAACATGCTAAAGGCGCAGTTAATCAAGTGTGAGGGTGTCAAGAAAGGGTAACATGGATATTCATGGCAGTGCAACTCTGGTAGACCGGCTGTAGTGTTTAGATTTTTTTCCCTCCCATCTCTCTGTTGACTGTAATCTGTTGAACGAGGTCAGCGTGTAAGTAGAACAAGCTCTCCATTTACATATTATGTGTGGATAACGCTGATACATTTTGGGTGACCTTGATTAATGTAGGCTATTCCAGAATTTAATATAGGCAGGCCAACCTAGACAAATGCCTATTTCTTCAGATTTATGGTGTTTGGTTTGACATATTTAACATAAAATATAGACTATCTTGAACCTGTATGAACATCTGTGCCACATGTTAAAAAGTTTTCTGTGTTCTTGTAGGTGTTTAAAACCTTCTTCTCCAGCCTTTTGAGCCACACTGACTTTGAAGAAGTTACACCCATGGCACCTTTGAGTTGACACAATGGCCCAGATATCTAGTGGTAATGGGTTAAATATGGATGCCCCCCAATCCAAGGGGATTGTGGGTAAAGAGGAAGCCCTCCGCATGGAGGAAGAGGCCTTAGCCAAATTGCAGAGGGAGAAGAGACAAACTCTGTCAGCTTCAACATCCTCATCATCCTCTGCATCATCCTCATCTTCCTCCAAACCAAAACCATCTACATCTACCACTACTGCTCCTCGACCTTCACCCTCTACTAGTAAACCAGAAAAGGACCTCATCGTCTTCCCGGAGACCAAGAAACAGGCCGAGAACGACAAGTTCAGGGATATCGATGTGGACAAATTAACCAAGGAGGAACTTGAAAAGCTCCTACTGGACGATAACTTTGGGGCCAACAGCAAAGCGTCCCGCCCCTCCTCACTGCTGGGGTTTAACCTCAGTGCCTCCTACCCTGGAGGGCATGTCTGTAGCCCTTCACCCTTCCAGAGCAGCCAATGGACGCCTGTTCTGTCTACCCCTTCTAGCTCCAGTGTATCCACTCCCA